>JADRCD010215979.1:0-22659 GCA_019843815.1 Montemys delectorum | reverse complement strand
CTCTCTCTCTCTCTCTCTCTCTCTCTCTCTCTCTCTCTCTCTCTCTCGACAGGGTTTCTCTGTATAGCCCTGGCTGTCCTGGAACTCACTCTGTAGACCAGGCAGGCCTTGAACTCAGAAATCTGCCTGCCTCTGCCTCCCAAGTGCTGGGATTAAAGGCATGTGCCACCACCGCCTGGCTGGCCAATCTCTTAAGAATAGTTATACTCACCAGGATTCCATGCATACTCAGTCACACTAACGTGGAGTCTCAATTCCCAGACACACAACTTTATATGCTTTCTTTGTGGTTCTAGTTCCCATGTTGTCTTGAAAATGGCACTGAGGAATGTGGCAGGGGCCCATCCCAAGCCTCTGTTCCCTAGACTGCAATCAGAGCCCTTGGGGCATTTTGAACTGTCGGCCAGTATAGAGCATTAGTCCACATGGGCACCTGTCTTTTACAGCCTCTGGCCCAGCTCCATCATGGAGCAGATGTGAACTTTTCACACCTTTCAACACCTCAAGGTTCAATTTCTACATCTGAGCTGCAGTTCAGTGACAGTTCTGCTTGACAGGAATTCTTAGAGGCTTAGATAAGCTCATGAAATGTAAAGCAGAAGGCACTAGGTAGCCTTCCCTGACTGGAGAAGCTTTGTTTGATTTTTGAAACATCGAGGCTAGAACGTATAAAAACAGATTCTCTTTTGTCTTCCCCAAGTTCTTGCTCCATTCTTTCTTTCCTAGTCCCTGTAAGAGGCCTCCATTGTCACCCAGGGGAGAGACCATGGGATGGTTGTCTGGGAGGGTAATGCCTGGCATTCTTTCCTCCAGCCTGGGTTTCCACTAATTCATCCTCAGGCTGGCTTGCTCTTTCCCTCTTTTGTTTGTTTTTGCTTTTCAGGTGCTTGGAGGGGAGCTGAGAGACTTAAACACCTGTGTAGAATGGATTAGGGTAACATCCTGAGGCTAAAAGGAGCTCACCTTTCCAGAAGGAGAACCAGACAGGCACCTGTTTCTCGGCCCAGTCAGTCAGCCCTTCGATGGCTTATCCTACCCAGAGTGTGCTATGAGCCAGCCACACTCTCTGAAAAGGACTTCTGCTCCAGATGGAGAACAGTAACGTCCACAAAGGGCATGGTGCACTTAATCAAAAAAAAAAAAAAAAAAAAAATCAGTAAAACATCCCTGAAGAGCTGGCTTCCCTTCCCAGAAGGGCCTCTTGGTGCATGTGAGTCACAGAGGTTTTGTGCCTTGGAAGTGCGTATGACTGAAGTTAAATCCCACACTTCCACCGTTACAGAGACTTCTTGAGGAAGCATATCAGAGTTGCCTATCCAAGGAGGCTTTCCATCTCAAAAGCCTGACATGAATTAAAATCACAGGCCCAAGGAGATGGATGGGGATTCTGATTCTGAGGCTGTCACCCCTTCTAGGCTCTGCTGCCATCTATTCAGGCCAAAAACAACCATCACAGTGGCTTCTCTGTTGGAAGGCATCCATCCAAATAACTGATTCTAAAAATAGAGATTTAGAAGCCCCAAGGGGTCACACTTCTGGCAAAAGTCATTTTGTGTGAGCCTTAGTCTGTGCTGCTTCCAGAACAGCTTCCTTTCAGGTAAATTGGCACTCCTGACTTTTCCTCCACAGTCATTATGACTTTGTAAACATCTACTCTTCTGTCTCCCGAATCTCAGATGAATCGTGTGAGGCCCAGTGGTAACTAAGTAGGTGTGGGAAGTCAAAAGATTGAAGCCAGGTCCAGATTGAAGCCAGGTCTCTTGCATCACAGCAGGTTATCCAGTCACACTTTCTTTCTCCGCAAAGTTTATGCTTGTGCACATAAATGTGAATAAGAGCATCTCTGCCCTGTGCCTTTCAGCAGGTCAGCTCTGCAAGGATGGGGCTGGCCATCCATCTCCTCCACAGAGCTTGTTGTAAATCTGCTTTTAAAAGACATTCTCCTGCAATGCTGTCAATGGCCTTTGCATTAAAAATGAGGAAAATATGGAAACATGCATTAAAATATTCAGCAACAAATGGCTTCTTTATTACATAAAAGCTCTCATACGTCTCAAAGGTGGTGAGAATAGAATAATTTATCAAGAACGAGATTATTATTGCTCGGAAAAGCTGTTTTAATGTCAGTTTTCTTTGGGATAAAATCAGATCGTGATGGTCTATTGAAGGTATTCAGAAATATGTAAGTCGAGTATTTAAAAGCTTTAAGTGGGAGATTCAACAGTGTTGGGAAAGACAGAACACACTGTTTTCATCTCTGGAGGGTTAGAGCCAGTATTCGGAAAGGAAAAGTAAAGGTCATAATTTTTCTGTAACCAAGACAGGGGTTTGAAGTGCAATGTCAGGACCTCACGCTGCTGACTTCCGGGGCTCTGGCTGCTGGGTAGCATTCAGTCTCGGGGAGACATTCTGCAAAACAAGTATTGTCTTGAGAAAACTCCAAGATTTCTGTCCTTTCTGGACCTGTTTTACAAGGAGACAAATAGAGCCCCCAAAGGAAAACTGAAACTCTGGCGTTAAAAAGAGAGCAAATTGTCTTCTGAGTTAGCCAAAAAAGATGTTCCGGTTAATATGCAGTGGAGATTTATGGCCATCTTTCAGAGACTGAAAATGTGAGGCAATGTGTTTCTCATGAGTATGACATTGAATATGACTTGATTCTTTTGTTTGTTGTTAACTCGGGGTCATCCCGCAAATCAACATCACAAGACAGCATCAGAGCAGAGAGTTGGTCATTATAATGCCATTTATACCAGCTGCTACAGAACAGTTTTAATAAAGGAGGAAAAGCCCAAACGTGTGTAGTTCCATGGACTCTAAGGTCCTGGGTAAGAAAAGAGAAAAGGGAGGGCTGTTCTCTTTTCTTTCTTGTGTGTAGATATTTCTTTTTCATATATGTATGTGAGCACACATACACCTTTGTATATGTCGCTACAGCCAGCCTTCATTGCTTTCCCCAGGTATTCACCACTCTGGTTTCGTGAGCTAATGTCTCTGATATTTCCCCAGAGTTGGGCCGTTCTGTTAGTCTGACTGCCCAGCCAGCCCCCCAAATCTACCAATCTCTGCTTCCCCAGTACTAGGATTGCAAACTTCCATTGCTGAACCCAGGTTTTTTTTACACAGATCCAAAGAATTGAACTCAGGCCCTCATGCTTGTGTGGCAAACACTTTCCTGACTAACCCATCTCCCAGCCCCACATTCACTGCTCTATAAACTTTCATGGAAGGATGACAAACTGGAGATTGTACTTCATGCTCCTGACACTTGATCAAGGCTTTAAAAAAAAAAAACAAAAAAAAACCATAATCTAGCATTATGATAACAGAAGAAAAAGTTACAGATAGCTTTCTTTCCTTTTATATTTTCATTTCTTTATCGATATCCTTTATGCACGTCTTTCTTTCCTTCCTTCCTTCTTTTTCCTTTCTTTCTTTCTTCCTTTCTTTCCTTTTGCAATTTCACTTTTCATCCATACCCTGCAACTTTGCTATAGAGTTCTGAGCTTGAAGCTGGACACTAAAACCATTGTATCTGTCTTTTATTTGGGCAGGAAGAAGACAAGAGTTAGGCAGCAAAGGGCCCCGGGTTGGAAGCCATCAGGGAGGAAGCCTGGCTTGAGGACAGGTCCCCTCAGGACTGACTTCTTGGCAGTCTATCTCTTCATCCATCCTTGGATGTCTGCACTCGAGTTCTAATAACAGTCAGCATCTATTAAGCATCTCATCTGTGCCAGGATCTCTGTATTATCTCCTTCAGTCCTTGCGCAATCCAAAACCAGGCACAATCACCATCTTCATTTTATTGGGGGGGTATATTCCCACATGGGTTATATTCCTATATCTGTGTCATCCAATTAACTGATCCAAGTTCTGGCTCATGTCAGAGTTCCACCTCATACCTCACTGACCCCTACATTAGACCCATAAGCTGTAGCTTCGTATTTACTTCTATCTCCTCTGTGTCTCCCTCTGAAGGTTATCATGACTTCAGAGACCATCTTGCATGTCTTCTCTATTCTTTGTAAACTATTACAGAGCAAAGTAGTAGTTCTGAAACCAAGGCTCATGCTACCTTGACTCTTACTGTACCACCGGGCCTGTTTTCTCATCTATAAAATGAGAAACTTGAACTAGATGGTATCTTGGAGTATTTGGCCTCAGGCTTTGGGTGGCTTCTTAGCATCTAGGAGGGACTCCTGGGACACCCCTCACCTGACTGTGCCCATATGGGATCTGAGAGGCATAAGGGTGGTGCCTATGATGGGAGTGACTGGATTTCTAAGCCCTGTACCAGATCAGTGGGTGATAATATGTTGTAACATTTAGCCTGCTCCAGAATTCAATGTTATTGAAAGGTATGAGAAACTGCCGGGTTTGCCCAGTCTCTGGTGGAAGGTACTGTAGTCTGATATGATTTCAGTGTTTTCCCTCAAGGTTCATGAACTGGAAGCTTGGTGGTGGCAATGCTTAGGTGGTAGGACATTGAAGAGATATTCAGATGACAGGTCACTCTCCATGGATGGGAGTAGTATGTTCTCACAGGGCTGGGTTAATTCCTAACAAAGGAGCTTGATCTAAGAAAGCAAGCTTTTCTCTGGTCTACCTACTTCCTCCCTGACCACAGGAATTCTTCTGTACACACTGCTCATCTGTCTCATACATGGTCACCATCTTACATGTAATCACGATATACTCCAAGGGTCCTCAAATGCATCCGCCTGATCTTGGACTTTTAGCCTCCATCCACAAAGAAAAAGCATCTTAGATGCTTTTAAGATATTAAGCAATATGAGCCTCAGCTATTTTCTTGTAGCAACACAAAATGAATTCCACATAGGGCAGGGCACATCAAAACATTATCTGTATTGCCCTAGCTCTCTTTTGTGGCCCACTTCCTGAGTTCCTTTGTATCAAGCCTAGTAAGCAAAATCAAGCTGAGAATGGTGTCTTTGTCCTATTATAAAAACATTCACAGGATTTGGGGTGAGGACACCTTATTTGCATATTACAAACATTTGCATATGATTTATTAAGTGGTACCAAGTCCCCTTTGAAACAAGATATTCTATCAGTTCAGTGTGCATTCCCAGTCAGAGAAAAGGTAGGCCACACACAAGAAGTATGTTTTGAAATTCTTTTCACATTAGGAGAGAGAAAACACAATTAGGCAAATTTGCTATGGTGAGACACTTTGCTTCCCTCGCCTGTAATGGAGACAGAGCTTTGTGCAAGAGAAGTGCCAAGTTGTATGTGATTCTTAAACCCTTCTAAGTGTTTAATAATTAATGCTTATTTTCCCTTCTATTCTTTTCCACTCCTTCATCTCCTTTCTCCATTCCATACAGATCTTTGACACCCGCTAGGGAATTAGATGATCTTCAGCTGTTTACATAATCAGAGATTTAAGTCTAGCTTAAGGAGAAATTTAGGTCAAAAAATAAATAATGATAAGAAAAGCAAAAAAGTTGCTTGCCTGGAGGTAGAATACTAAGCTTTAGTCTTAGCAGTCTCAAGAGCATCTGTGTGAAGTTTTTTGGTGGACTCATGGAAGTGGGGGTGGTTAGTGAATATTTATAAAGCTGGATAAAATGAAAGCAAATTGAAAACGATACCAGCCTTCTCTCTAGAAGGAATTCATTGTGCACAACACTCTACCCCAAACACTTACTTGGATTTTCACCCTTCTGTGCTCATCTTCTCTGCTTTGTATTATCTGATGTGGCAGAACTGACCCCAGAACAGCCTGAGATCCTCTAGGGGGAAATTGCTGCATCTTTGTACGGTGGTGGATCTTGTGTCTGGAAAAGACGTTTCTCATCCTTCTGCCTCTCCTACCCACCACTCCCCTGCTGACTAAAGCAAAATTGGTCACAGATTCCATAAACCATTATCCCACAAGGACTGGAAAGATAAGAGCCACACTGTGAGCTGTCATCTACTATGTCTTCCCAAGCTCTGAAATAGCGCATGAGGGGTGTGCAGCTGAAACAACAAGATAGATTTGGGGCTCTTCCAGGATGAGGGACAAGCAGAGAAAGCTAGCTGGGCATGAACAGTGGCAGTTACTGCAGAGGTTTGTCTGAGTTGTTGGGTCCTGACAACAGTCACAGTAATCAGAGAGCCAATGAAAATGCAGCTTCCCTGGCCACATCTCCTGGGATTCTGAATTGATCCATATGGGTTTGGTCTTAGATAATTTAATGCAGAACTTAGGTCCAGAAATAAGAATGGACTAGTTTCCAGGAAGGCTGAATTCAGGAGGAGTATGCAGGGAAAAAGATAAGACATGGAAGTCAATTTAGATTTCAGTCTTGGCAAAATTCCTACTTAATCTTTGTGAGTATTCTTTCTTCAAGTTACAAAGTTAATAGTAGGTACTACACAATGAGTTCTTGTTTAGGACAAGGGTTAGCAACTTATAATAGCCTTGTAAGGAAGTTGTACAATCCTCATTTGACATAATAGGAAACAGACCTAGATTATCTAAAAAGCAACACTGCTCATCAGTGTTGGAGCTGGGATTTGAACACAGAAATCTGAATTTGTAGACTTAGGGTAAATCCAACAAGGAAGCACAGGAAATATTTAATCTTTGCTTAATACAGAGGAGTTCAGGGTCTGTGTCCTTTTTTTCATAGTCTTGTTGAGATATGACCAGCTGCTGGCCTATGAGGTCAGCTGCCTGCTCTGGTAGAATTCTACTGGAATTGCTGATGACGAGGAAACCAAGAACACTTGATCTGAACACACCATTTCTTGCCTCAGTTCCGTGTGTGTGTGTGTGTGTGTGTGTGTGTGTGTGTGTGTGTATACACATTTAGATGACTATCACTTTAGGGATAATACAGAACAACTGAATCTGCCTTCTCTATACACTATTCTTTCTTTTATTGGCTCCCAATCATGTCAGGAAAAATAAAAATGTATGCTAACTTATTTTCAAGCAGTGGCTTAGTTTAATGTTCCTAATGGATCTTTCTTCTTTTATGGCTGGACAAGTTGAGATATTTTGTGCAAGTGCCAAGACTACTCCTTAGAAACAAAATAAGACTTCTTCCAAGAGGCCAGAAAGCCTGGTAACATGTAAGCTGTTGCATGACATTCTAGAATAGTCCATATAGTCCAGAAAGGGAGGAGATTCCTTCAGTAAATATTTGCAGCCAGTGTTTGAGATTTCAAAGGAACATCCATTTCCTTGGTCTTTGCTGTAGTAAATCTATACAGCCCCAAAGTTGATTGCCTCTAGTTTAATTATTTTCTATCATCTTTAATTCACACATGCTGGATGGTTTGTACCAGTCAATGGATGTTTTTATTAATCTCTGCTTGTACAATGTAACGCTTAATGGAGAACAAGTTTTGAAGGAGAGTTATTCAGACCCATGGTTAGGTAGGTGCTCAATGACAGCCCCCTGGTTTAGACTAATCATCAAAGTAACCAGACAGACATTTACTCTAAATTACTGTAGAGTAATTTAAATTTTTCAGGGAATCTCACTCAGGTCTCCCTGAGAGAATTAATACATTTGCCTATGGAGAGAATTTGCAATCAATAATCAATCAATCAATCAATCAATCAATATTTTGTAACAAGTCAGCACCATCCACTCACACAAAAAACCTACTCATTTCCTTCTGGGGGAAAACAAAAAAGACAATACTCCCTCTGGAAAGTAGACCTTGGAAGAACTCAACTTCTTTCTTTTTTCTTTTTAAAGAAGAAAAACAAGCAATCTTTCCACTTTGCTCTAGTAATATGTAGAGCTCACATTTGTCATCTTCAGTCTGTCAGGTTGGAGAGCTTCTAATTCAACATTCTCTTTAGAGGAGAGGGGTGTAAATCATGGCCATGGATATAATTCAACCTCTTGCCAATCTACTCTATCGCTCTCAGTCGAGTTAGAGATGCAATTAAATAAGAGAAAATATTTGGGGCTGGGGAATTTGGTAGGTACTGAGACACAGAGCTGCAAGAAGTAGGGTTGTATTTCTGCTCTTCTGAATCCCAGATGGAAATGGGAACCCTTCAGCCAGAGGGAGTCCTGAGGTGGCCTCCTGAGAGGCCATAAATGCCAAAAGGGCTATAAGGAAGCAAGACAAGAAAGACATGGATGTATTTTGGCTTTGTTGGTTAGCCAGAAGAAACTAAAACAAGGAGCAGGGAGAAATAAGTCTAGGCAGAATGTCTGGGTGCAATTTCCATGCACCATGGTATTTCATTTAAAAAGCAGAATTTGAGAGTTTGTCATGAATGTTCAACTCATTGTTTTGCTTCCATAAAGCCTCTGACCTGCATCTTACAGACAAAGACACCAAAGCCTAGAGACACAACTGGCCCAAAGTCTTACTGTCTCTTCATAGGCAAGATGGGATCTTTTCATAATGCCCATACTCTCTGTAAACATCTTCTATTCACAGAGCATCCGTCATTCAAAAACCTAAGTTAAGCTATATGTTCCTATAGTCAATCGTTTGTTGTTGCTTCAGCTTCATGTTGGGAATAAAGGCAGCTCTGGAGATGTTCAGTTAGAGTTACAAAACAAAATCTTGCTTCTTCAACTTGAAAAGCTGAGACTGGACCAGCATTGGTTTAATACCAACATTCTGTGATTCTGAAATCTGGTACTACATGAATTTATACTGCACTTTTTTTTTTTCTCAAGTCCTCCAAAAATCACAGTGATTATGATGAGTGGCACTCATGCCAAATTCATTAGCACTTGAAAACAGAGCTGTATTTTAGCTCTTTGAAAGCCAAGAGAGAACTTTGATATTTTTTGCAAGTGTGAAAAACCTTTCAGCTGTGCCAAATTAACTCAAAACATCTGAGTGCTTCGCTTCCAAGCTAGAAGAGTTTCGGTGAGGTTTTGTCTTGAAAGGAACTCTCTTCTCCTAGATATTGTCATTTGGAGGTTGGGGAGCTGTAGAGAGGTCTAGTGGAGTGGTATTTTCTGGGTGGGCCGAGAGCCAAACTATTGTTCTCTCTGTGTGTCAATAAAGAAAGGAGAAGTGTTTACTGACTATCCCTGGAATCTGCCAATTAGCCTGGAATTTGAGGGATTTTCCTGCTGAACCTCATGGCAGGCATGTAAGAGCTGAAGGGACAGGTGAAAATGTTTAACCCTTCAATGGAAGCTAGACTGGCCCAGAGCACCGACTTGGACTGATATCTTACCTCATTCTGATCCATCCCTGATGTGTCCTTACGTTGTGGTCACTTTCCTCAAGCTTACTTCTTATCTCACATCAGAGGTGACCCTCCATATAGAACTGCTTGAGAGCAACATTCTTAGAGAGCAGGCCACCAGTTTCAACATTGATGGTAACCTTTTAGTATTTCTATGGGTGATAGGGGGAATCTGTATTTTAATAGCCTGGGGTGATCCTTAGGCAAATAATAGCCTGACAACCCCTGCTACATATCCTTGGATGAAAATAAAATACGTATGCCCACAGAGAACAGCTGATCACCATAGAACCCTGAATCTTCTAGAGTCATACACAAAAAAGTGACTGGCTCCTATGGAGTTGCTGGAGAGGGAGGAAGAGAAGAGGTTAGTGATGTGTTAGAATGGCAGCTCTCGTCAGAACATACCACACACTAGGCCCAAAAAGGTCCACATGTAAGAGGTCTAATTGAGAGGGAGAGAGGGGGCAGTAGCTGAGAGAGAGGAGGGAGAGAGAGTGAAGGAGGAATGTTCCATACACACACACACACACACACATACACACACACATGGGTTCTGACTAGTGGCCGCAGGTAAAGGTGGGAGGTGAGCCCAATGGATTCTGGGAATATGGCGGCTGTTGCCCTGGCAACAGGTCTGTGAGGCCCGCTTATGTGATGTCATGGTCTTTGTAGGCCCTGATGTCAGTTATGACCTGACATCTGCTAGAACCTAGGAGAACATGTGTGCCATAGAGATACAGGGAAGGTGGACAGGGAACTGAGAGAATGGTACTGGCTGAGTGATAGTGATATAGCACAGATATAGCAGGTCCCAAACTTGACCTTGCGTGGGAAGATGTGGACGGCTAACATTCTGTATAGGAGATACTCAAGTCATTTATAGTTGGTGCCTTATAAGCGGTGCCTGATATGGTAATATGCAACATTTCATTAAGTGGTTGCCTTCATGGACCTCAGCAGGGAAGGAGACATAGTAACTATTTAGAAGCAAATCATTTTTTTTCTCTTGATAAGAACTAAATAGAGAGCCCATGAAAAGAACTCAAAAGGAAAGGCATTCAGGGCTTCAAGTTCTTAAGTAAATGAGAAGGATGGATACATTGGGGAGGTGAGTATTTTGAGACTAGGGTCATTCAGAGATTTATCAGTCTGACTATGAATAGGTTTTCAACAAATAAGAGGCTTTATTAAACACTGGCTAATACCATGAATGCTGGCCAGGTTCATACCTGAAACTCATACTCTAGTTATAATTCCTAATAACATTAATCAGGAGCATATAAAGGCAAAATCCACAAGGCTATGTACTTCCTGCTTTCATCCAATCGGCAAACGTACATCCTGATGTACTTCTGACTACATGTGATCAAGCACGCATCCTGTGCACTTGGGGCAAACTAGCTTGCATACAGAAGCAAAAACACATGGCTTGTTATCTTACATGAACAATGATTCCCAGCATGCCAGGAAATTATTTATCCTTAGGCAAGTAGAGTTTATAGGTTAGAGGTGTTTTTGTTTTATAGATTTCTTAAGCCTAGTAATTTAAACTTAAAACATAACTGTGATGGTTTGTATATGCTGGGACAAAGAATAGCACTATTAGGAGGTGTAGCCTTGTTGGAGTAGGTGTGTCACTCTGGATGTGGGTTTTAAGACCCTCATTCTAGCTTCCTGGAAGCAAGTATTCTGCTCGAAGCCTTCAGATGAAGATACAGAACTCCTCCTGCACCATGCCTGCCTGGATGCTGCCATGTTCATGCCTTGATGATAATGGACTGAACCTCTGAACAATTAAAGCCCCAATTAAATGTTGTCCTTTATAAGACTTGTCTTGGTCATGGTGTCTGTTCACAGCAGTAAAACCCTAACTAAAACAGTGACATTAGCCATCACAGTGAGAAAGTGAGAGAGGTGAGGGACACTGAGCTAAAATTTGAAGGTTAGGAGAAAGGCACAAAGAAGTTACCAGGAAGGAGAATGTTCTGTAAGAGGGTTTCACAAGGGCCTGGCACTGAAGCAAGAGTTCTGGCAGCCTACCATTCTTTTCCAAGTCTGGAATTATAATGGAATAGAATTATGAATTTCCATCATCTTGCCCAGAGAACTTCATCTCCCAAGAACTGTAGCCACCATGTTGGGGGCTTGGTACTCTGATCAATGCTTGTTAGCGTGTAGGGAGAATATGTGGCTACTTTTTAGCACCCAGCATTAGTGAACAGACAGAGAGGCTGGGTCTGACACAGCAGCTTGATGCTGGCTTGCAAACTTCCCTTCATGGCTTCCAATTACCACTTTTCTTATCTCTGGCTCTTTGCTAACAGAAGGAAGCCAACATGTAATGAGCACAGGAGGTCAAGCCATTGTTTGACCTGGTTCTGCTGAAGGGAAGAGGGAGGTAATGGAATCTCTGCTGGCTTTGGCTTATAGGAAGTGCCTTCTACTCTTTGGGTTCATAGCCTAACTGTGAAAGCCCTGAAGGTTGTGATTATCAGGCTGGCCATAAATGGGACACACTGTGGCTTTGTTAGGGACTGTGGGGAGTTTGGATACAACTTTTTTTTCTTTAAAGCCACCTATAAAAATATTTGGGGGATTCTTTGATGCTGGTTCAGCACTCCTCACTGCAAGGCTACATTTTCCTTTCCTTGAACATATGTGTGGTGGCATTTCTACCTCACTGGCCACAGACAGTGTCTCAGTAGCCCTCACAGATCTGGTGGGCTCATTTCTGCCAGCAGGACACAAACCGGATGGTGTCCATCTCTGAACAAGTGGCTTCTTTCTTGAACAGACTAAGCTTCCCGCTTGCAGGGGAGCTGGGGCTGGGGAATGTTGGTTCCTGGAAGCTCACAGGGAGTCCTCTAAGGCGGTGGGATCTGTTTATTTAACTTCATTTTTAAAATATCTTCATAGAAATGAGGATACTGCTCATATTCAGAGGCTCACTAGTTTCTCCCAGGTCAATAGAGGTCAATGGGATAGCACTGGGTAGAAACAGACCAGTGGCTCTGTCCCCTTAGACTGGGGATTGAGAGCCAACTTATGTTGCAGGTAGGTGCAATCTGGACAGGATCTACCCTCAGGCTTGGTATGGAATCAGAAATATTTCTTAATGGGAATAAGAAAGGGAAACATTTCACATCTGCTATTAGATTGAACATAAATGTGGCTCTGGTTGGCTGCTTTCTGTATGTTATCACAAAGCTCACAGGTCAGCTTGAAGAGTTGTGGCCTTCGGGAGGCAGAGCCCGCTCCCGTCACTGTACACAGGAGCCAGTGCTTTCTCCCAGGACATCACTAGAACTCAGCCTGTGGTTGGGAGCAAGTAGTCATCACCTGATTCCACATGATGTGCACATGGACTCCGGAGCGCCTGGTCTGGCAGCTTTCAGGAACATATGACTGTTAGAGCTGATCCTGGTCATAGAACATGGGTTTCATGGCATAATGGTCTGAGCATTCCCTACTGCTGACCTAACTGGATCATTGTGTACCCCATGAGACAGGCCCATCTGTCATGATGCCTCCTAATCGTTATTTTGCTTCTTGTCTAAGGTCAATTCACAAATGTGTAATAATTCACAGTATCAGGCAAGGTGCTGATGTAATCCTGCAGTTTGCATTTTTGCTGTCTGCTTCTCTAGGTGCCTCACCATCTGTGGTTGCCTTTAACTTTTAGACCTGCTGAACAGATAGGCGGCAATGGCTTTGCTGTAAAATGAGCTACAGGAGACAAGTGATGGGAATCTGATGTCACAGAAGTAGTAAAAGTAAAGGAGAGCTATGTGTGTAGGGGATAGAGAAGGGGGAGGGGGAGAGAAAAGAGGAAAATGAGAGAAGGGAAGGGGAAGAGGGTCTGTAGGAAAGAGGGGAGGGAGAAAGGGAAGAGGTGAAGGAAAAGGGGAAAGGAGGAAGGAGGATGAGAAGGGAGGGCTATAGGAAAGATTAATCCAGTGTATCTCATTCATTTCAAAGCCCAGGTTTATTAGACTGCCAAAAGAGTCATTGTACTTGTGACCAGCTCTGAGGAATGAAGAGAATAAGGCTGAGAAGATGTGTATATAGACCATGAGTCGGAGCTACAACTGTAAGTCCAACAACACTGTTTTCCTCAACCCCACTAACTGCCTGGAGGTGACCAGCAACAGTTAAATGTAAGATTCTGACTCAGACCCTGGCTATGTAAACTGGGCTACTTACTTCTGTGTACAGCTTTCCCAACTGTAAAATAGGCCTAATAAAAATTCTTGACACAGATGGTCATGGACATTTAGTGACTTGATACTTGTGTAGTCCAGCATGTGACATATTATATAAGTTCTGTCTAAATAAATACAAATCTTTGCTTCCGAGTTGGGGATGGGTGTGGCAAGGCCATTAGTAGCCCTATCAGGCACAGGCACAGAGGGCAACAATCAAATACAAGCAGGCAGAGATGACCAGCCACATCCTGATCAGGCAGGGTTGTACTGGAGTCAGTGTGTTGTGCTGTCAGAATTGTTTTTGCGCATGTTGAGAACCAGAGAAAGTATCTCAAATCTTTTGTTGTACTTGGAAATCAAGTGAGCAGGGAAGGAGGGCCAGGCCTTGGGACACATGGATGGTTTGGCCCAGGATGCATGCATGACTTATAGATCACACAATGCCTCTGATGTGAAAGATGTTAATAACCAACTCATCCACTCTGCCTCTCCTCCTCAGATGAGGAAACCTGTCTTTAGAGTGGGAATGTACTAGTTAATAAACTCACATTACCAGCCCTCTGGATTGCCATTTCCTGTCATCCATAGCCCTGGCTTTAGAGACTGTTAGTGTTTTCTCCTAACTGTGGGTTGATTCAGAGCCAGCTGTAAAGATTTGAGTAGATTCTGGCTTCCCAAGGAAGTCAAGTCTCTTTTTGTATGGAGCATTTCTGACCTCTCATGAAGAACAGACGGTTCTGGGTTCTGATCTCCTCACCCTCCCCACAGTACTGTTCCTCCTGGGTTACTATGGAGGTCTATCAGTCTTGTAGGGTCTTAAAAAATCAGTATTAATTTCAAAACATCCTGGGAATCATGAGCGTTCAGACAGATTATAAACCTCACAACACCTGGTCTGTAGTTCCACAGGCTCCAGGCAGGGGAAGATAAGCAATAAACTATGCTTATTTTCTTCTTCAGCAGGACAGTGCCTACCACACCCCGTCCCACCCACTGTACACAAATATACACACCCATTACATACTCATACTTGTCTCTAAGAACTTACAGACTTATTCAAATACCAGGGGGAACACTATGTTTCATAATCTTCTTAAGAGCCCAGAGTGTTGATAAGAGAGACAGCTGTCCTTGATGTTCATTATGAGTGACATGTTCCTATTATTCTTGCTTCACAGAAAATTGGGTCTCAGAGATGGTAAAGGACATTTCCAAGATAATACAAACAGCAAAGGTAGAGTGGAACTATTTCCTCTCAACTGAAACATTTTCACTTTAAGACTGGAAGCAAACAAAGCTGACCAAATTCAGGAAGTAAGTGAAACCCACAAGTCTCAGGAAGTTCCTGAAATTGCAAGATCCCCAAGGTCCTCCCTTCTGTTAATATGTTTAGTAATAATTCCTGGGAGGAAAAATTTCCCCATCAGCAGAGCTTCATAAAGTCAAGCAGGGAGCTGGAGGGATGCAGCCTTCATGAGATGTTGGTAATGTAGCCTCTGATTCATGCTTACTCTTGTAAGTAACCTGGGAAAACTCACTGGTTCGGGGACTTAGGTTTAGGTGGAATCTCTGGCTCTTCATCAGTGCCTTATCTGGCGTTAATAGACATTTGTTCACATTGTTGCCATGAAAAGTCACATACACCATCGAGAGAAAGCCTGAGTAAGAACTCTGGCCTTTCATGTTGCACTCCACCACAGGCAACATGACAGTCCACTAGTCACATCAGATCCACAGTGGCAGCACAGAGACCTTGAGAAGTTACACTAGAGTCACCTGAGAGGAGAAAGGCAAAGGTAACAAAGAGAAAGACAGGCCTCATCAGAAGCTAGATGAAGAAGCAAAAGGCAAACCTGAAAGAAGGTAAGGAAGGGACTCTCATGGGGAAGGAAAGAGCCAGTAACCCCCTCAAAGTGGGGGAGGGGCCCAGGCAGCCTGCCCTCTGCATTCCAAACCACCTTTGAAATAGCTCTGGAACCAGCCTTTATCTTTATAAGTTATAGCTGGCTGCAGCCGACTGTTTGCACAGTGTGTAGACTGAACAGTTTATTGCTTTATAGATGTAATAAAACTAATGTGATTAAAGACAGTAGTGACACTTATGTGGGCTCCAGGCCTTTCTTGGAGCCAGGAATTTTAATCAGAGAGCAGGAATCTTTTTTTTTTTTTTCTCCCTACACTCCCGGCTGGGAAGAGGGAAGCAGGAAAGAATGAAGAGTGCTTAGAGGCAAGATCTAAGGAAGAGATGATGAAGGTGTTGGGAGAGTGGGAAGGAGACATGGAGAGGCGTTAACAGCTCAGTATTATACTGAATAGGTCTGCCTTGGGCACATGCGGGACCTGAAACAGGATGAGTTTGAAGCTATTCTGAGTACCTTAAGACAGGTGATGTATCCAAAAGGATTAGGGAAGGGTATAAACAGAGGGGCTTTTCTATGTCCACCCTATGTCCCACTCCATTCTTGAGTAATGACACAGAGGCGTATATATTAATAAATGTAAATATTCATAAAGCCTTAGGTCAGGCTTGTTCTCAACAAGCTCTTAACTCGATTATCCTAATCGAGTTCTGTCACATGGTTGGTTAACGCTCCTCAGTTTCATACTTCCGGCTTCAGTTTCTCGATGGTGAATCTTCCTCATGCCTGACTTTGCCAGAGTCCTCTCTCTGCCGGATGTCCAACCTTCTAGTCTTTTAACCTATTAGCCTTTTGCTAATAGGTCATAGGCTTTTTATTAAACCAATCAGAGAGTGCCTTAGGCAGGTGTGGAAGGACAGACACATCTTCACATGGAGCACATAAACATTATCTCTACAGAAAGTGTGCTTCTTCTTTACTAGCAGAGAGGCATTCTCATGGGAGGATTAAGAAACACCAGGTGTTCCAGGCAAGATTGAGAGCGTGGGAATTCACCCTCACAATCAGAGGGAAGGGTCAATTCCAGCAGCTGCGGACAAGAGTAGAAGAGCCACTTTTATTGTGAAGATTGAAAATCACAGCTGCCAACACTCACAGCCAAGAGCTGCACTGGATGCTGTAGGCTGTGGAGGAGGAGTAGACAGAAAATAAGGATACAAAGACAGAGCTGACAAATGCCTTCAGTACGGATTTTATCTTAGTGGGAGAGCAGCAGCAGCAATTCCCACATTACATGGTACACAGTTGTGGGAATATAATATGTAGTCACTTTACTGTCATTTTCAACTTTGACTGATGAGATTTGACCCTATGGGAATATGGGGGAATCCAAGGAAGGTTTCAAAGATAAGGTAAACTTTCGAGGGATTTAGTAGGGCCAGAATCTTCCTGTGAAAGAAAGGAATTCCAAGAGTGTTACCCAGACCATCTGAAACAACCTTATCTCGATGAGGAGGCTGGGGAAGAAGGAAGAAGGAGTTGGCTTGCCTTTTCGAGGACAAGTTGAAGAGCCTTTGCCTGAAGAGGAGTATCACACTGAGTAGACTGAAGAACAGTGTGGTGTTTACCAGCCTCAGCCAGAAAAACTGTGTACCTAGAAACTCTGAAGAAAAAAAATAAATCAGGCCAAAGTCACAAGGGGAGTGTGAACTGGTTCAAACACAGCAAAGCTAAGGGATTTGGATTTGCAAAGCAAGTACAAGAAGCCAGAGGCTCTATAAAAAGAAGAAATAAAAAAAGGAAATACTGAGCAAAAGGACCAAAAGGGGCCAGCCAAACCTAAGTTTACAAATGGAGTATCTTCTTCTTCTTCAAAAAAAAAAGTACAATAACAAAAAAGGTTAGAATAAACATTTTGTCTTTAAGGATTAAAATATTTGGCTGGTGACAAATTAAAACAACAATGAAAAAGAGCAGGGGCTGGTAGGGCAGGGAGGGGTGAGGAGAGGCTTGTCCCGAAGTGCTTTCTAGTAGAAAGTTGAACGTAATCCTAGAAGCCTTGGCTGCAAGTCTGGAGTTGGGAGTCATCCTGTGTAGATGGCTGCCGCCAAGGAGTGGGTGAGATCACTAGCTAGCAGGTAAAAGGCAATGATAACTAGACCTAGGCAGCAGTCACATCGAAGGAAGGGGCAGAGGAAGAGGCAGGTGTGAAGGATTCCAGTCAGGAATCACCTGAGACACGTGAGATAAACTGAGAGCGCGGTGCCTAGAAAGAACAGAGTGTTGGGGCGGAGGAAGGGGTCAGCGTCGGAGGTTGGAGGCAAACACAAGAGGAAGCTGACTCAGCAAGGCTCAGTGCTGGGTGAGTGGGTGTCTGCAGCCCGAGACGTAAGATGTGGGCACGTGCCTGACTGTTGTGGCCAGACAAAAATTCAAAATGATAAGGAAAAGAGAATTAGGGTACAGCTCTGTGCTAGAAGACTTGTCTAGCATACGGGAGATTATTACTTCAATTTTCAGCGCCCACAACAAGCAAAAGAACAAGGAGAGGAAGCCATGCTTAATGGTATAGGAAGCAAAGCACTGTGGGACAAGTAGAAACATCTTTAAAAGCAAGGCAATAAGATCCCAAATGCACCATTATGAGATTCATCTTGGGGACGCAGGTTGGTGGGAGATGGTGGGAGAGGTGACAGGGGCATGAAGGATCTTGTAATTACTGAAGAACTGACATTCTAGCATAATCAGTGGGGATTTTGAAAGCCACTACATAAAACACTAATGAACACATACCACTAATGAACATAAAAACGGGAAGGGGAGACATGTTAAAACTGAACAGTGGCTTTTGTTATTGCTGTTTGCTTGCCTGAGACAGAGCCTCATGTAGGCCAGGTTTATTTCAGGGAGCCAGGTTGACTATATAGTCAACGATGACCTTGAACTCCTCCTGAATCTCTTACCCCTTCCCCCAGCAATGGGGTTATAGGTATGTGTATGACCATGCCTGGTTTTGGCAGGGTCTGGAATCAAAAACAGAGCCTCAAGTGTTATAGGCAAGTACTCTAACACTGTAACAAAAGAGCTACATTCTCTAGTCCTGAAAATGGTTTTTGTAGATATTTTGAGATACGTTTAATGCTATCTCAGAAAAAGTGGAGGAGCTGTAGTGTTTAGTATAAATGATGACTGCCAACATGACAAAACCATGTGATACTGATGTGCCTTCTGCATGTAGTGCTGTCCACAAAGTATGTAAGCAACATCAGCAGAAGGAGCTTGAATTAAACCAGACCGGCAGAGCTAACCTGCCCCTGACGGGAGATAAGAGGGCAAAGCATGGAGATGATACTGACTGAATCCAGACCCAAGGAGACTACAGGAAAATAGCAAGGTCTCCCACTCCTGCAAAGATAGAATGCAGAGGGTGGGAAGGGTCGGTTGTCACACTTGAGAAAGCTCCTCAAGGAGTAGAGTTTGGGGTCCTGATTTCACCAAAGCAGCCACACAAACAACTTCAGGAAACATTTTAGCAATAACTGGATATTTTATGACATAATCACTTCAGATACTTTAAGATATCATTTAAGAAGGATCATTATCCTTTACAAGCTGGAATATACACGAATGAATGGACTGACTAGGAGCTGGAAATTGCTGAGACTGGATGTTGGCCTCACAAAGAATCAGCACACTGTTGAATTTTACATACGTTTGAAATGTACTATGCAGAAGAGTTAAAAGAAATCAAAGAATAAACATAAATGTACTATGAATTTTTTTCAGAACTGTATGAGGAGTCATGTACATTTTAAGCATTATACCAAACTTATAATTTTCCTTTTATATTGAATTTCTCCTGGCATTCAATATTCCCAGTGAAGGAGGATCTGCTACTTCTTTTTCTAAACTTTCATGTGGTGGCAGTGGTAGGGGGCAGATATGTAAATGCAGGTGTGATGGGTAGTCTTCATTGTCATCTCGGCTGCTTCTGGAGCCAACTAAACCTCAAGATGCTGAGTTCTCCTGTGGGGGATTTTCTACATCAAATTACTTGAAGAAGTAAGACACACTCTAAATCTGGGCTATGTTGGGCTATAAGGCATGTGACAAACCAGCCAGGGCTACATAACAAGGCTTTCTCTCAAACACACATGCACACACACACACACACACACACACACACGAGAGAGAGAGAGAGAGAGAGAGAGAGAGAGAGAGAGAGAGAGAGAGAGAGAGAATCCTGTTAGTACACACAATTTTAAGAGAATTAAGAACTGAGCACCTAAGGTTTCTAAGGAGATTTTGTCTGTACAGACACCTGCATCCCTTCCATACAGACCACTGTATATACAGAATCCATTTGTCTTCAGCTCGGCATGTCAACAACTTTGTGCTATGTTCTTCCATGCTGCACGTAGTTACCAGACTCACATGAGTCTTAGACCTCCTGATATTGCTCCATTTCTTCCACATGTCATCAGCCAGAACTCCCTTGACCTTGCACAATGTGGGATCATTCCTCATTGTAGGAGCTTTATCTTTGCTTTCTGTTAATGACAGAATTTGGGAGTGTAATTATTGAAGGAGGTTTGTATAGACATTTGTCAAGACATCTTGACCATACATGCCATGCGACAGCAATGAAGAGTCCAAGAGTTTTTATTGCTCTCTCTGTTTTAACAAAATAAATGGGGGAGAGGAGGGGGAGCTGAAGGGATAGCTCAGTCGTTAAGAGCACTGACTGCTCTTCCAGAGGTCCTGAGATCAATTCCCAGGAACCACATGATGGCTCATAACCATCTGTAGTCAGATCTGATACCATCTTCTGGTGTGACTCAAGAGAATGACAGTGTATTCACATACATAAAATAATTATAATAAATGTTTTTGAAACTGCCGTTTTATGATATTTTGTCATACATAGCCAACTGGAAGGCTAAAGGCAGGATGATTTGGGAAAAGGTATCTCTCTTGTTCCACAGACCGTGTATTTTCTGATATCTGCAGTCTAACGGGATTCATTGTCACCTGGCACAGAAGAACTTAGATTTAGAGAGCTGGAGAAAGTGAACATTGTCAGTTAGCAGAATAACAGCTGCAAGAAAAGTCTTTCCGTCATTCCGTTTCTCGTCTTCCTTTCCTGAGCCCAGTGGCAAGATGATCCAAAGTCACTTTAAAACACTGGGCCAATCAGGGAGGGGCCCCCACCCCTGAGAATTTAATGGCAGTGGAGTTGATGGCATCTGGGGGAGGAAGAGTCAATTATCTTTAAAGCAAGTCAACTATTTTCAAATGGATGGCCCTGTGTTCATGTCTATGTGGGCGACACAAATTGAACTAAGTGGGTTACTAAAACAACAACAAAACCCAAAACAAACAAACAGACAGCCAGACAGACAAACAAACTAACAAACAGAGGACCTGAAGTTGGGAGGAGATGGAGAGGTCAGGGGTGGATCTGGGACAACTAAGGGTTATGAATATGAGTGTACAAAATTCTTAAAGAATTAATAAAATATTACATTAAAATCAAAGACTAGTTTAAGATTGCTGCATCTTTAGAAGACCTTATTTTGGACTTTAGCCCTCTAATCTTGAATGATCACTTTATCCAGACCAGTCCTAAAAATGTAATGGTTGGCACAGGCAACTTTAGTTATAATGTGGCTCATAATAGATCTTAAAGCCACTCAAGATAGGGTGGTATGAAATATATGTCTTATAGTTGATCATAGGCATCCAAATTTTAGACACAATCTCCTCTGAATATGGACTAGAAGGCCATGATCATGTCTCAGACCTGCCATCTTAGATAGCTTATGTTTAGTTTCTTTCCTACTGCTATATGCCAATATGTGGTCTCACTTCTTGACCAAAATGCGCCCATACATTGAAAGTTGATGTGAGTCCTTCCTCATCATTGAGTCAAGACCTGCAGAGCTATGGAAAGGAAAAGGGGTAGATATAAACTCGGGACGTAGAGAAACCCTATTCAGTCTGATTCTACCCCCATCAGGGATGAGATACTTAGTAGCTTCAACCACAAAAGCTATCTGCTAAGGAAATAGACACCTTTCTAACCCTATGTAAACTCATCTGCTTCAACAACTGTTATAGCCATAGTGCAATACGCATCTTAAATGGTCCTCTGGTATGCAGAAACAGGCTCCCAGGGAAACATTTGTTTCTGGAGTGATTTTTAGTCTTCTCTTTCCCATCCAGCTCTCTATCCTTTTCTGTCCTTTGCTCACTGTCACCAATTAGACACAGTTTTCACCAACATCTTTTTCTTGCAAGTGCTTCTCTTGAATACAGCAACAAATGAAGGTGACCTTTCTGTTCCTGTTTTCAGGCTTTAAGCTAGACATTCAGGCAGGTATCCAAATCCGGAGCAAACACAGGAGGGTAGGAATAAGAATTATCCCTAGGAGCCTTTGATATTAGAGTCTTTGATGTACTATGTAGTTATGTAACCCTGTGTCTATTCTTCTCAGTTTATTCAGTAGGTCACTTATGCGTGCCTACACTACTTAGCATGGGCCCACCCTGCCAAGTTACTATAAAGATCTAACACACTAGCATGGTACAAATATACTATGCAGGATGCCTTTTAGCAATAGATGGCCAAAGTTGTCATCTTCTTTTTAAAAATTATGTTTAAAACTTTTAACTTAGCCAGGTGGTGGTGGCACACGCCTTTAATCCCAGCACTTTGGAGGCAGAGGCAGGTGGATTTCTGAGTTCGAGGCCAGCCTGGTCTACAGAGTGAGTTCCAGGACAACCAGGGCTATACAGAGAAACCTTGTCTTGAAAAAAACAAAAAAACAAAAACAAAAAACAAACAAACAACAAAAAAAAAAACCTTTTAACTTTTTTTTTTTGTGCATTACTACCAGAAATCATATGGTTACAGCTATAACCAGCATTCCAAGCCCATGAGCTCACTGATACAATTGCTTAGAAAGGGGCTTAAATAAAAATGAAGAAGCAAGGTGGCTACAGAGAGGACTAGAGGCTTAAAGTTGCATACTGCTCTAGCAGAGGACTAGCACTCAGTTTCCAGCACTCATGCCAGCTGTTTACAACCACCTGTAACACTAGCTCCAGGGCATCTGACAACCTCTTCTGGACTCCCTTGGCACTGTACGCATATAACCATGCTCAAACACACTCATATATACATAATTTAAGATATAAAATATTTTAAAAATCAAGAAGCATATAAAAGCCATATAAGAGTGTGCGTGTGTGTTTGTGTATGTGTGACATAATTATGACAGGTCAGAAAGGTAGTGTCTTGATAGTTGGTGGGACTCTGTAACAACAAAAGAAATGAATCATCTGAAGACTTTCTGGGAGCTGAACAAAAGTATCATTATTCCTTCTCTCTGGACTCTCA
>JADRCD010215977.1:0-36622 GCA_019843815.1 Montemys delectorum | reverse complement strand
CAGGCACGTGACACTGCATGCCACCACATATCAGAACGGTGTCCAGAGCCTAGCATCCCTCCACTCAGCCGCAGGTTGGCAGCTTCCTGGCCCAGCTGCCAACTAATCATATTCTGTACCATGGTCAACACAGTCTTCTAACAGGTCCAGTTCCCCTCACCCAGGGCCCTTTGGAATGTTCTCCAAGGGAAGCTCCTGACGTTTCAGAACTTGACTCCAAAGCCAAGAGGCCCCAAACATCACTCAGCCAGCCACGTCTATGCTCCACCCCTTTTCAGGACATATGCTCCGAGAGCTTGTGTGTGTGTGTGTGTGTGTGTGTGTGTGTGTGTGTGTATGTGTATGCATGTGTGTTTTCTCCCCTCTAGAACTCAAGTCTCCAGCCCATCTTCTTCTCCACCCTCACAGCACAGGGAAGCCCAATTCAGGCACCCAGTAAACAGCCATCTCAGCTCCCTTCCATAATGTGTGTGTTATGATGAGTGAGAAAAGCCAAACTCTCATTAAAAAAAATTTTTTTTTAAATTAAAGATAAAGTTGACTTCCGGGCTACACTCAAAAAGCAAAATGGACTAGAGGGTCTGCACTGTTTTCTCTTCCCGGATGGGGCTTGGCAGGTCAGGCTTGCGCTGCCTGCAGCTCTGTGGTCTCAGTTGGGACCCAGGTTTGAACACATACCTCATCTGCGCATCATGGCTCCCCCATAGAAGCAGCTTCCCTGGCATCTGGAAGCAGCTGCTAAGTAGATGAGCGTTACGATTAAACTGCCTTTTAATTATTCAACGTGATGTCAATGGCACGCATAGTTGTGACATTATAATGGACTCTGACTCCTTCGCAAATGTCGAGAAAGGCAGGGGCCCATTACCTTGTCAAAATGTTCGTTCCCTGTGACTTTATTGCCAGTACACCACCTGATTCTGCAAGCAGCCCCGAACAGAACCTGTAGTGGGAGGGAGATGTGTGTGTGTGTGTGTGTGTGGGGGGGGGTGACAAGCTCATTTGAAGTGATTTGAGATGACAAAGATTTGGGTGACTCTCTAAAGACTTTGCAAATAGTCCATTCTGTAATATACACTGTGTCTCAATAGAAACAAAGTATTAGGGAGGAATTGACCAACCCCGCTGGCAATGGAGTTTACTATGGGCAAACACTTGGGCTGAAACCACAGCAGTGCCATCCGGGGAGGGTTTTATGTCGTTAACAGGGCAACCGCAGACTGAGGACTTACTCTGCCAACCATAGTAGTGGGCTAGACTCTACTTACTGAAGTAGACTACACCTCTGCCACATAGCTGCATATATAGGCAGGCATACACACACACACACACACACATGCACACACATGCATACACATACACACACACACACACACACACACACACACACACACACACACACGCATGCATACACACACACACACTCCAAGGCAGCAAGGAGGATTTGTTTGAACTGGAAAGGGTAAGAGCTAGATTCTAGGATTCGAATTGCCTATAACTTGTGACACAGCTTTGAACAAGTCAGCTCTTGGGTCTCAGTTGACTCAACCCTCAAGGACGCTAGGCCTGAACCATTTCTAGCATGTGATGAGGCAGCTGGTGACACTACGCAACACACGTACACGGAGCCTTCATCAGCATGCATGCAGTTGGCACTGACTGACTCAACAATGTGCAAGGACAGTGAGGAATAGAAGCCAAGTTGGGAGAGGCTACTACTTTCGAGAACATAGGACAGAACCCAGCTCCTGAAAGAAACAGCTCAGAACATCATCCAGAGCTGTGCTGATGACCAGGGGCATGGGAATTAGAGGAAAGGCGCAGTTATCATGGGCTTGGATGGCTGCAAAGCTCCTGGAAGAAGGTAGAGTAACACGCTTTGGGGAAGAGCGGGATCTCAGAAGTGGAAAGATGGGGAGGAAGATCAGATGTAGGAAGGATGAGCAGATAATGAGGGAGATGGCAAGGGACAAACCAAAGCAGAGTCACAGATGCCACCTCTGGGAACGAAGGATTCATCCATTCTCTCTGTGGGGGGCAGTGAGCAGGATTGGAACAGTTATTAGACAGTCTCTCCTCTGTTGCCCAGGACTTTAATTTCTTTTGAGGGAAATTGTCTGAGTTCACCACATAGCCCTGAGGACTTATGAATCAGCGAATACTCGGCCCAACTCACATTTGCAACACACACTCTCTCAGGACTTTGCTGGTTCACTGCAGTTAGGCCTAGGTGTGAAAAATGCTCAGTGCTCATTCATTCCACAGACAGTGCCCTGACCAGACAGAAAGGTGATTGCTGTACTTTATGTCCCTGTAGCTCATTGGTTTCTACATTTTATTTGGCCTGCTTTTCCAATCTTCCAATTGATTCTGTGAGCAAACTGATATTCTTCAGTATACTCCTCTCCTTAATTTATCTAGGATCAACTACAAATGTTTACAAATAGCAAACCCTAGTAGATATTCAACCATACATCTATCCATCACCTACCTATCTAACCATCCATTCATCTATGCAGGAACTGGTGTAGTCACACATCTACCATCTACCTACCAACTCACCCAACCTCACCCCACCCTCACTTATCCATTCAACTGTCCATGAATTCATCCATTCAATCATCCATCAAACCCGTAAGCTAACTCTCCTTCCATTCATCTATCTATCCATCCATCAACTCAATCATCTACTCATCTATCTATCCAACCATCTCTTCGAAAACTTACCCTTACACTTATCGAGCATTCACCCTATCCATCCATCCATCAACTCATCCATCCTTACCTCCAGTCATCAACTCACTTGCCCACCTACCCATTCACTTGTTATCTACCTACCCAGCCAGTCAGCTATCTTTCCAAGAATTCATCCACCCTGCCACTTCCTTACCCATCCATTCACCTGCTATCTATCCATCCATCCATCCATCCATCTATCCATCCACCCATCCATCCATCAATTCATCCATCACCTCAGCCATTCATTCATCCATTCATCCACCCATCTACTTACCCACCTGTCCATTCAACTGCTATCATTCATCCATCTATCCATCTATTCACTCATCTATCTATCCATCAACTAATCCATCCATCAGCTCTGCCACTCATCCATTCATCTACCCATCCATATCTGTCCATTATCCATCATCTAGTTACCCATATACTACTGCCACGTAACTGCCATCCAACCCCCAAGTTGACTGTAGCAAACTTGATGGGAAATAAATAAGGACAAAGAGAGCAAAGTTAAAGGGAGCTGCATAAGCTAGGGCCTGGAATGAAAAACCACACCTATAGCAGCAAGCAATTAAATGCAAAGCATCAGGATATTATAGTCCCTGGAAAAATATATCACTAGCCAAGCCATTGCTCACCGATAAGTTATGTTGGAGGGGATTTTTAAAGAGCAAAGTTTAAGGGAAACAAAGGCATTCGAAGAAGCTAGCATCACATCCACCTGACTGATCTCACTCATTTCCCAATCATACTCCAGAGTGGCTGTCAGCAACCCTACACTTTTAGATAGGGAAACTGAGGCTCAGACAGTTTAGGCAGTTTGATCTTGGTTCACATCTATTAAATGGCAGAATCCAAATTCAAATTCAGATCTACCACCTCTAAAGCCCAGGCTTTCTTCTGAATTGAAATAGTGCATCGCCCACTGAGACTTCTTCCTGAACCTTAGTTTCCACTCTGTAGGGTGTATTGAGACAGATGCATCCCAGTGTACTGCTACCTTTAGCAAGCAGAGGTGTCACACTGTTCATGATTTTTAATTTTTTACTTCAGGTACCAAATACCCTGCACTATGTGCAGTGCCCGACAAGAGCAACCCTAGCTACTTGCATATCTTGAGCCTCTCACATGTCTATAGTCCAATTTGTATGCTGTTTTTAACTTGAGGGTTTTAAAGTCTTATGCAAGTAATATAAATTCAGACCATACTGCACATATGTTGCAAGCTTACAGACCCTAGTTCTTATAGGAGATCTGTGGTCCCCACACACCAGGAGTCTACAGTAGACTCTGGCTTGAGTCCTTGACATTCTGCATGGAGTTTTCTAGTCTTCCTTTAGTACAGTAGTTCTCGCCACATGACCCCCTTTGGGGGGGGGTCTCAGATCAGATATTTACATTATGAAGTAGTACAAAATAATTTTATGGCTAGGGGTCACCACACACGAGGAACTGTATTAAAGGGTCACAGCGTTAGGAACCACCACTTTAGTAGGAAGTTTAGCTCTAATTGTACCTTTTATACCAGGACCAATCTCAAGCTCCCAGCGCTAGCCTCCCTCCCCAGATCCAATACAGCTCAATCCCTTCACCTTGAGCCTATCTGACTGTGTTTCTCAGGCTCTCACCAAGTCAGCTGCATGATTGCCCCCCTTTTAAGGTTCTTCCTAATTTCAGGGGCCTAAGGATCCCTACCATCCCCCTTCCTGTCTGGTGTATAAATTTAAATATATTGAGAGCACAGGTAGAAATACCTTGCATTTTGTCTGTTATAATGTCCTCATTGTACCTAGTTCAACCACTTGTTAAATCTTTAGAGAAGGGTAAGGGCAAGTCTTGCATGGAAGCCCACTTACTCCAGCCAGCTGCCGCATCCCAACAGACTCTGTGGTCCAGCCCAGAGGCCCTGTTCTCCATCCCTGTGCTTCAGAGCCTTCTCTGCAGCCAAGGAAGCAAGCCTTCTGGGCTGCTTCGTTCAGCCTTCAGTCTAACCAGACTTTAACTGTCCACACCGAGTGATTTCTTAATCAATAACCTAATTCGTTATAAAAATCAATTGGTTAAAAATTAATACCTTATCTTTTCATGCAGCTAACCAACCCCAAATCCCAGGTTAGTAAGTTATTTCCATTAACAGGGTTGAAAAATCTTTAGCAGTACAATACGTTTTGAAATGATAAACTTTATACTGATTATAGAGCTAATTCTATGACAATGACCCCATTTCTTCATCTCAGTCTCCTCTCACCCAGGTGGGCTTTCCTGGTTTCTCTGCTGTGGATGAGATCCACAGTTCTCTGATCCACTGTCTATACTGCACATCTGACCTTGACAACTTCCTTTATCCTCCTTAAAGTTCCTTTCTGGGCCCCCATCACCTATCAAAGTCTCAAACCCAGATGAGTATCTTTGGCTCTGTGAATGGGTTTACTGTGACCCACATGTGAGCTCATAAGATTTTTTTTATTAGATATTTTCTTTACTTACATTTCAAATGCTCTCCCCTTTCCTGGTTTCCCCCCAAAATACCCCCTATTCCCTCCCCTCTCCCCTTGCTCACCAACCCACCTCTCCCGCTTCCTGGCCCTGGCATTCCCCTACACTGGAGCATAGAGCCTTCACAGGACCAAGGGCCTCTCCTCCCATTGATGGCCATCCTCTGCTACATATGCAGCTGGAGCCATGAGTTCCACCATGTGTACTCTTTGGTTGGTGGTTTTTAGTCCCTGGGAGCTCTGGGGGTACTGGTTAGTTCATATTGTTGTTCCTCCTATGGGGCTGCAAACCCCTTTAGCTCCTTGAGTCCTTTCTCTAGCTCCTCCATTGGGGACCCTGTATTCAATCCAATGGATGGCTGTGAGCATCCACTTCTCTATTTGTCAGGCACTGGCAGAGCCTCTCAGGAGACAGCTATATCAGGATCCTGTCAGCAAGCACTTGTTGGCATCCACAATAGTGTCTGGATTTGGTGATTATATATGGAATGGATCCCCAGGTGGGAAATTCTCTGGATTGTCCTTCCTTCAGTCTCTGCTCCACACTTTGTCTCCGTAACTCCTTCCGTGGGTATTTTGTTCCCCCTTCTAAGAAGGCTCAAAGTATCCACACTTTTAACTGGGATGTTTCTACGAAGGGTTTAGCCCTATTCTTCAGTTTGTCATGGGGGGGAGGGGTCCTTACTATATCCCCCCCCCATTTGCACCTATTAGGTTCTTAAAGACAGTTTTCTTTTCAACCTTGAGAGAAGGCTAGGTCACCTCAGTGAAACCTGCAGTGTGTCTGAGGATGAGTCTAAGCACTTGAGCCCTTTCAGGAAGAATACAAATGACTCCTGTTTATTAAGTCCCTGCTGTGTGCTAGGCCCAGTGCTAATCACTTCGCAGACATTATCTCATACATACTGCCCACGAATGCCAAGCAGAGGAGGAAGCTAAGAAACGGGATGCTGGGGCATGGCCTCGGGCCAAAAGTTAAGCAAGAGCAGCACCAGGGTCCTGGGTTCAAATATATCTGGTTGCACAAGCTCTACACTGGCAGAGCCATCTGGTCCTGATGGGAGTGGTCTGCCTTTTGCTTCATTCATGGCAAGAGCTTGACCCTCACAGCATCCATCCTCTCCTAAGAGCTCTGCCTGTCCATACTCTCTGGGCTTCCCTCTCACGTCCTGAAGTTGCCCTCTCATCCTCTATTGCCAGCTCTTCCCCAGCTGTTGGTAATTCAGGGGTCAGTCCCTCAGCCTGTTGCTCCCTCTGTGTTCAGGCTTCACTTCTGTAATTCTTTGGAGTCCCAGTCACTAAATCGACCACTGCAATTATGATTCCCACCAGACTTCCCCTGGAGCTCAGGATCACATATCCAAATATGTTTAGGATGTTTGGTTGCTCTTTTGGGCTCAGTGTGCTCCAAATGGGGAGTTCCATCTCCACCTTGCTCTGTCTAGATCTATTTTCCTCCTGGTTTCAGCAGGGTCACATCACCAGTATCAGCCCAGTGGCCACACGTGGGCGTTTTCTTCGGTCCCCAGGCTGGAGCTGTGCTACCACCACTATCAACCACCATTGCCGGTCCGTGCCTTAAGCCTCAAGCCTCAAACTTCAGTCCAGACCACAGGCTTGCTACAGTCTTCCCTACATTTACCTTTCCTGTGTCAGCTTATACCACTCTCTCCTTCCATTCTGCACAAGGTACAGAGTCCTTTCATCCAGCTCTCAAGCAAGACAACTTCACTCTGAACTCGGGGGCCCTGGTATGGTGTGTCTTCTGCCTGGGACACGGTTTCTGGGGTGTCCCCTGTTGTGTCCCACCATTGTTTAGGTCTCACTCCCATGTCAGATTGAGATCCTGACTACATGAGATAAAACATCTACCCCACATAACTAACCTTTCAGACCGTAAGTCCTGTGGGGAGGGGGGTGTCTCCCCGTGCTCACTCACTGTGGTCTGGTATGCAGTCAGCACTCAATATTTACTGATGAATAACTGAAACCTCTGGGAGGAAGACTAGGGATGAAAACAGATTTTAGACAAATCCTTATTGAATTGAATACTTTTTTTTTTTTCAGTACTGGCGATAAACCCTGGGCCTTAAGCAGTCTCAGTAAATGTTCTGTCAAAGAGAAATATCCCCAGCTCTAGGTGTCTATTTATCTGTACACAGAGAAGCATAAAGTATAGAAAAAATCCTCTTCTTAGCACATGTATCCATGGTTCCCACCCTGTACATGGTATGCGACCATCATCATTATCATCACTACCATCGCTACGTTTATCACCCCATGGTCTTCACCATCACCATCCCCATATTAACTACCACCACCACCACCACCACCACCATCATCATCCTCATCAGTACCATCACCATCACCATCATCCTTATTATTCCCTTCACAGTCCCCGTGGGTAGTAGCAACAATCTCCAAGGCGTCTACCGTGCATGTGCTGAACAGTACACGTTTTCTGCATCTATCTCTTTGGGTTTTAAGGGCATCACAGTGATGGAAGTTAGTGGCTAATTTGTAGCCACATATTTACAAATGAGGGAACTGAGGAAGTCACTTGCCTGAGATCACTCAGTTTCCAGTTCAAAGAAGACATTAAATTTGACCCCTGGGAGATGTACAGGGGTCTTCTCTTTAACTAGCTCCCTCCAAGACAGCCTCCTGTGCTGCCAAGTCAGACGAGGTAAGCAGAACTCAGGACTCACTCCCATTTTAATGCTTGGTTAAGAAATTGCAAGTATTTCATGCTGGCAGTGTAGAAGAGGCTTTAACTTCACTTTTAACTTCACGACTGCTTCAGGAGAGTGTAAGAGAACTTTTTTGGTTGGTGATGGAAAAAAGAAATTACAAAATTAAAAGAGGGGAAAAAATAAATTACTGGTGACTGTTTTTACTGCCTTTGCTTACACGCCGGAGTGGAGAATTAAAAAGTTATATAGCTCAGCTTCCTGTCCATGACTTATCGCAGACGAAGCCTCCATATTTATAGCATTTCTCCTCGTGGGGACCATCTCAAGACAGTAAGCAACCCCCTGATATAGGTTGCCGCTCTCTGTCCTGGAACCCCGTGGGCCCCGTGAACTCAGCAGAACTGTCACTGCAGAGATGATGTAAGGACCAGAGAGACAAGGCTTATTTACCATTCTTCTGCTTGGAGAGTACGTCCCTTACTCACTCAACAAGTACTGCAAGGGGTGAGTGGCCGTAGGAAGGGTCACACGAGGGTCCGGTACAGAGAGCAAACACCCTGCAAAGGCTGAAGCTCCACGCTAGAAGCCCTTCTTACATCCCTACCTCTCAGATGGGGAAATGGAGGCACAAAGAGATGAGATGCAAGGTCACTGACAGAGACTTGCTTTTCATGACTCCAGATTTTGAAGAGTTTAAAGGCTAGCAGGAGAGGAGTTGGGCAAGGGAGAGGGGCTGTGGGGAGGACATGGCCATTTAGAGCTCGGTTCCACAAAGGACTCTATCTGGTTCTTTTATTATCCTGAAGACCACCCTGAAAATGTCTGATGTTTCTGTTACACAGATAAAGGATTAGAGACCCAGAATGATAAATAATCTAGTCTAGGATAGTTAGGAAGGGGCATTGCTAGGATTTGAACTGGCATCTTTCTGGGTATCACTGACTGGGTGATCCGTCAGCTGTGTTCAGCCTCTATCACCTCATGTATCCTGGATGGATTCACTCCATGGAAATGGGGATTCTCTCATTCTTAGACATCAAAGCCTGACTACTTGGAATCAGGTGGGGACCAGGGACAGGAGCTACACTCCCTGCTCCTAAGCACCGGCTGGGCAGTGCCATGTGCCCTTAGACTGAGATGAACAGACAGCTGGGTCCCACGTGCTTGCAAGCAGGCAGGCCGCAGTGTTTTGCTTGGTGTCCAAGGATGAAGACAGGGAAACCCAGCATCCCGTGACTTTTTTTCTGGAGGCACAGAGGTAATACACACAGGACAGCCAAAAGGCCTGCCATAGTCCTCCAGCGCCCACCCAGAAGTGAGAGTAGGAAGGGATGAGCCTAGATCAGATACACATTACCACACAATTCTAAACCTGAAAACAGTGTTGGGCGGATCCCAAGGTCATGAACTCTTTGCCTTTTCTGACAGTACTGGCTGCCCAGAAAGATCACCCAAGGAAGACTGCACGGGTCAGTGGAGCTAGTGAAATATATCTGGGAAATATATCTGGGCTACACTCCAAGCCCATGGGATTATGACCTTGGGGGCTGAACCTGTGACTTTTTTTTTTAATTTCCCCACATGATTCTAATACACAGCCAAACTGAGAAATGCTGGTACACCATCTCCTCTATTTTCCAGGTGGGCACCAGTGGCTCAAAGAGGGGCCACAAAGGATGCACATCAATAGAATTCAATCCTGACCTTCTAGCCTCCATCTTGGGACTCCTCCTCCGTTCCGTTCCTTTAGCTGGGCAGTTATGACAGGACAGCAGTCTGGTTGCCTGAGAGATGGACACCCCCCCCCCCTTATTTCTTATCATTAGAGCCTCAAGATCTGGGAGATAGCCCGAGGCACCTGGGAGGCCCAGGCAGAATCATGTCCTGCAAGACTACCTAAGCTGGTTGCGTACTTCAGAGTAGACTGGAGAACTGAGGCAATTACCTAATGTGTTAGCAAAACCTGTCCCTGCGGCACTCCTGTGAGCCAAAGTCATAAATACAAATGGTAATTTCTCTCTGGAAGCCTGCCTCCTGCCTCCCATACCATCCCCTCCCACTCAGAAATCACCTACCACTGCCTGGTTGTCCTGTCCCAGCTGGGGCGGCAGTAACTCTGAGTTATTTAAACATCTCAGGCAAAACTTTCATCTTGAGGTCTGAATCATCATGCCTAACCTCAGCTCGCCTCTGCAGCCTACCGCCTGACCGGAGCAGATTCTGCTAGTCTTCCACAGACAGTAATAAAAATGCTCTGCAAGGACTAATTAATGGCTCCCAGAGGCTCTCATCTTTGTGCACAGGGTAGACTTGCACCAGCCCCGGAAATGGGGTGAGGTGAGCTAACTTGTCAGGGAGAGATGGCCTCCAACTGGCTTTGTGACCTTGAGGAAGTCATTGCCCTTGTCTAGGATCTCTAACTCTTCTCTTGCTTCTCTTAGCTTTGTGAAGAGCCACCCCACTGCTTGTAGGTACTTGGAACAAAGTCTTTCTGTGGGAAAGTCTAGAGTGGTGGCCATAGATCCTCTTCATCTCTGATCCACAGACAGTCTCGGAGGGCAGCACAGGGAAGATGGGATTGTGGGATTTCAGGTTGAAATCTGTGAAAGCTCACTCCATTGACCATTCAGATTCCAGGACCCAAAGCAGTTCTGTGCAACCAAAGACATGATGAGTGGAAGTCAGAGCTTGGAGATCTCCTGGGTGCTTGGCCTTATTTAGAAGACGGAGGGAAACCACGTGATACCTTTAAACAAGAAGGACTCTCAGATTAAAGATAACAAAATGGTTATCGGGTTCCCCTTTTCAGCACAGAGCTGGAAAAGCTACTGAGGGGGACTTATCTGTTGCTTGGCTACAGGATCCCACAGGGATGAGGGGATTGAATTGATGCCCTGGTGTGGATTAGCTTTGATATCCTTTGAGCCCAGCCCAGGACCTGGTCTATAGAATGCACCAGACAACTATATATGAATGAGTAAATGAATCTGTGAATAGTTGAATGAACAAAAGAAAGAGCAAAAGAATGAGTGACCAAAACACCCAACGAGCAAGCGTATAAATGACTCAATGGAATGAATGAGTCCAAAAGCAGGTGTGCAGGCTGCCTTGGTGATTCTAAGAGCCATTAGCAACAAAATGCGCAGGCTCCTGCCTGCATTACCAGGGGATTGGCCTGGTCATAGCGCAATTCTCTCCGCACCACGCTGCTCAAAAAGACAGCGACTGATGGCTGTGATCATGAAGGAGGTTCTCCCACCACAGTCCACTGATATCCACACAATCAGAGCAGGAAGCAGACATGCCTGGCGGCTCATCTCTGCAAGGGACTTAGATATGCAACTCTATTGCCATTTCACCATTCACAAGGTCTCTGAAGAGCTCTTCATTTCAATAGCAGACAAAGACAAAGGAAGAGTTATTCTTCACAGTTGCTGCAAACGCACGTAGCTGGGGGTGGGGGTGGGGGAGGGGTGCAGGGGGGTGGAGCTTCAGCCTGGTGAAGCAGCTGAGCTCCTTAGGGTACAACTCAGCACAAGGGAGCCCTGCCTTGAACTCTATTCCTCACCACAGAAAAGAGTGGCGTGTTGAAATGTAGCCAGGGTTGCCCCAGTTAGACACCTTGCATCCTTCTTAGGCTAAGCTGACCTCTCTCGTGGTCTTGGAGATCCTTGCTACATAGAATGCAGCCCATGCACTAGTATGGTGCCAAGTAGCGCAGGCATTGCCTGAGAGCTTCTCAGACATGCAGGACATCAGGACCCACTTACTGAACCAGAGTCTGTATTGTTGCAATATTCCTGGCTCACTCTCAGAGACAGAAATTCCTGAACTTCAAGGAACTCTGCTGGGGTAACTCAGGCACCTGTGTGGAACCTCTCAGTCAAGAATTTAAACCCTGACTAGGTTTCACATGCCCTCCATCAGGACAAGAGACAATATCTCCCTAAGAGGGGACAGTGACATCGACACCTACAAAAGGTATACATTTAGAGACGCCTGCCAGCAAATCACTACCCACTAGATATAGCCCAGCACCATCCTAGCTCTGGCACTAGCTGGACAAGTTTGGTCAAGTCAAGCCTTGATTTCTTTGTCTGTCAAATGGGTATATACTAAATCCTGCCTTTTTGTGGTTATGCAAGTCCAAGGAAGTGAGGGATTTGCATGCTCTCTGTGAAACAGAAAGTCTGGGAAAGAGGGCTGGGCAACTTGCCATCCAGAGGTGACCTTTTCAGAGGCTGATGAAAAAACACACACCTGCGTGTCAAAGGCTTGCGACCTCTGGACTCAGGAAGACCTGCGGGCCTAGGAGGACGCCAGCTGGGTATGATGCTGCATTCCACACAAAAAGCTCCTAAGTCGGCCCCTCCCACTAAGCAGCCCCCACTTGTGAATCTGAGGTGATTGAATTCTTAGGGTTGCATTTTCTCCTTTGAAAGGAGAAGCTGCCTAAAGACTTAAGGCTCCATCCCATTAGCATTCTAGGGGGTCAGTGTTTCCAGGCTGCTCGGGCCACGTTGTTCCTGTACACTGTGTGGGTGAGGGAGGCAGTTACACTTCAGAAGGAGCCAGATGTACCCACTGCACAAAGAACAAGGGCTGGAGCTGTGGAAGCTGAATTTTCTGGTGTTGGAAGGAAGGAGGCAGATGCTTCTCCCATGCTGGCTTTGCTTTGCCAGCTTCCTACTGAATGGAATTCTTCCCTCATCCCTGTGTGGCCTCCCCTTCCCACCTTCCAGATCTCCACACAGCATCCTTTCCTCAGGTACCAATCCCACCCTGCTCCTTGTCTTTAAACACCCCTTGATGCCCCACTGATATATCCCTGGCTCTCAAATCTTTTCCCAGTGTTTGGGTTATCTATTTGTTTGCTCCTGATGTTAATGGCACAACAAGCTCTCATCCTATAATGTTTCCTTAAAATCTTCCATCCTATGTATGTTACAAATACATCACTGGGCCTGGTGGCATAGATACATAGTCTCAGCTGCTCAGGAGGCTGAGACAGGAGAATCACAAGGTCCTGATCTACCTGGGCTACAAAGTAAGTTCAAGACAGCCTGGTTAACTTAGTGACTCCTGCTTCTGGATAAAATATTTGAAGAGAAAATGTCTGGAGATATAGCTCAGCGGTAGAGCACTTACCTAGCATGTACAGGGCCCCAGGTTCAATTCCCAGTGCAGTAAATAAGTAAATAAGTAAAAGCTGGGCCCTTCCTCTATAATTCTGATTCAATAGCCATGAGCTGTGGTCATAGTCTTTGTTTCCTTTTTGTCTGATTATTTTGGTGACAGGGTGTCACTTGAATAGAGCAGACTGGTCTTGACTTTGGGAAGGTCCTCCTGCCCCAGCTTCCAAAGTGATGGAATTACAGGTGTGAGCCCCCACATTTAGCTGGCCAGGGATTTTTACTGAAGCGCCCCCCCCCCATGCTTCTGTTCCTCATGGAGACTGGGAAGCCTGGCTGCAGAAGCAGCTCTCTGTGAGGGATGGCTGAACTCGTGCCCTTGTGCTGCCAAGTCATGGCAGACCAAGGCATGCTCCCAGGAACTCTGCGTAGACTGAATAAATGAATAAGTCCACAGGTATGGTGGGGTGGTGACTCTCTTGCATAATGGGTAGATGGGAGATTTGCCTATAGGGCATAGCGCTGAGTGCCAGGCAGCTGTGGTGCTTGCTCTTGGAGGGATGGCAGTTGACAGGGCTGGAAACACTGACTGCAACAAAGACCAGGCAAGGAAAGGATTCCAGGACGGGCCTAGACCCCTCTGCTTTGTAGATGCCTAATGGGGAGGCTTGGCCTGATAAGACCACAGAGAAGGGGCAGTGTTTTAAAAACAGTATTGTTCTTTTGTTTCAAGTGTGTATGTGTTGCAAGGGACACAGGCAAGGTTAAAAAGGTTCAAGTCTAGAGAGGGGTGCAGGTGGAGAAGCAAGCTCTCCCCCAAAGCACAAACCTCAGCCCCAGGGATGTGTGAGCTCATCTCCAACCCCAGCACTGAGAACGTTCATATGGAAGAGGCAGGGCACCCAGGGAAGGCAGCAGCTTGAGCAAGTGCATGGATGTTGGGCAACTTCTTGGAAACAGAGAGTATCTCATAAGTGACTGGGCACAGTAGTTCAAGGCCATGAACTCTTGACTCCACAGGGTTAGAAGGAGGGATGACAGCCAAGGTCATAAGGCCCATGAGGACTGTCCTATCTCATCTTGGGATGTGATAGAGAGCCAGGAATGAAGTAGGTAGGAATCTATCTAAATTCACCACTTGAATTGCTGTCTATGGGCTGAATGTGGTGGTGAGTGCCTATACACTCATCACCTCGTAGGCAGAAAGGCAGGAGAATCAGATGTTGATGGCCAGCTTGAGTTACCTGTGACTCTTTCAAAAACAAAACAAAACAGATTCAAAAAACAAAACAAAATCAATAATGTGGTCTGATAAGTCCTCAGCAGGATGTACCCCATGAGCCCTGGGGCCTTGATTTCTCCTTCCTTAAAATGGATGCAACAGGACTTAATTCTTAAAATGTTGTCCTGAGGGATTAAAGAGTGTTACTGTCTGAGCCTGACATATCTCCTGCAGGCTAATGCTTTAAACAATTCTTCCCCTGACAGTGGTGCTGTCATTTACGGGGAGTAGGCCATTCAGGGGTGAGTCTTTGAAGGATGAATCTAGCTCCTGCTACCCACATCTCTTTCTGCTTTCTGTTTTGGTACAATGTATACAGCCTTGGCCACCTGCTTTAGCTGCCAGGAAGTTAGCAGAGCCTTCTCCACCACGTTGGAGACAGCAACTCTCTGAACCCTTGAACCAAAATAAGTCTCCTCTTTCTGAATTTGTTTCTTTCAAGGATTATGGTGAGAGTGGCTGAAAACAGAGAGTAAGCCTGGTACATAGTAGGTCTTTTTTTCCCCTCACTGTCCCACATCCTAACTAACATCAGTTCATTCCATCCAAGTTGATTTTGTGGAGACCATCGTCAGCATCTCACTCCTGGCACACAGGGGTGCCTGATCATTTCTAACCTACTTCCTGTTTTCCTCAATGCCACAGCTGTCCCAACTTGAGTTCACTGGCTGCTGTAAACAGGACATAGCTCTTGCCATTCTAAAGTCACGGTAAAGATTAAAGGCTAGGATGCTATCCTCGGCTGGATCTTTAAAATGGAACTCTTCAGATGTGAAAAATGTAGTTCGGTTTCCATGCCTGGCTAAGAGGTTGGATGCTCATAGAATATGCAACAACAACAACCCCCCAAAAAGGCTCCCACTCCATGTACCGTCAAAAATGTAATGTAATTATTGCGATGCTAAATATCCCCAGCTGTTCTGAGATATTTGAATCTTAAATCAAGCCTGCCTGCCTGCATCCCGCGCTTGCAGCTGGGTGTGTATCACACAACCAGAGCTGAGAAACTTCAGGCAGAAACTTCAGGCTCACATTTCCATCTTGCTAGTTAAAAAGCCAGGCTTTGCCCCAGCACTGTAATGAGGAACCCCCCCCCCAAGTCTGAACTATTGGCAGTCTCACCAAAGAAAACCATGTGTCTTAACAGGGCCCTGCAATCTGGCAGGCCATAAGCATCTATCCAGATAGTGTTTCAAATCCATGTGCAGGGAGCATAAAGAGATAGCGTAAAATAAATGGTAATAAAGTGAATAAACACGCGTCTCACTCCAGAGCCTTTGAGGTGTTTCTATAAATCAAATTCTTTCCATAATTTGCTCTGTGAGACTGGGCTGAGAAACAGAATCAAACCTCATCTACTTTCCCGGGCAGTAGGCTCAGATTTATGGGTGTGAGTTCACAGTGGATGCCCGTGCCATTTCAAAGTGGGAAAATAATTTTTGTTGGGAGGGGTTCCAAGAGAAGATTAAACCCTTCACTTCCAGAGATCAGAGTATCAACAACTTTCAGATCAGATATGCCATCAGAATTGGGAGGGGTGGCCAGAATACAGATGTGGGAAATGGCTCAGACCCAGAGAGTTCACAGAGGGAGAATCTGGTGCTTTGGAGATAAAGGGCTGGTAAGCTGAGCGCAAATATGCTGAGTCTGTGTCTCCAGTGCCTCTCTTGTATTCCCGTTTAATAGTTAGATTTCTTTATTTTAAATCGTGTGTGTGTGTGTGTGTGTGTGTGTGTGTGTGTGTGTGAGTTTCTATATATGTGCGCATGAGTGTAAGTGCCAGAAGAGTACCTCAAAAGGAAATTAGAACTTCTAGAGCTGGAGTTACAAGAGGTTGAGCGCTTACGGATGTAGGTGCTGGGAACCAAACATGAGTCTTCTGCAAGAGTAGTATGAGCTCTTAACAGCTGAGCTATTCCAATTTTTCCCACTCTGACCACTACCCTATTATGTCTGTGTGAATAAGTATGTATGTGTATGTGTGTTTGCAGGCACACATGAAAGCCAGAGGTCCCATAAGCTACCTTTCTTAATTATTTCTCCAGTTTATTTTTTTGAAGCAGTCTCACTGAGCCCACAGCTCACTAATTGGCTAGACTACATGGCCAGCAAGCTCCCGGGATCTTCACCAGTGCTAACACTACAGGCACTCTTACCACATGGGGCTTTCATGTGAGTGTTGTGAATGAAAACTCAGTGCTTTCTTGGGAAGTACATTACCAACTGAGCCCGCCCTCTCCTCACCCCTCCGTCTCTGAATTTTAATTTTAAACAGGACACTAAAGGCACCAGCTTGCCCAGAGAAGTGTGATATAAAAATTGCATAATGCCTCCTGGTTAGACTTATGACACAGTAGGAGGCTAGTGTCTGGAGCCTTGGAGGACCTTTTTGGAAGAAGTGAAATTATCATCCATTGAGGAAGACACTAGCGCCTACAACACCTGTTATGCTTTTATACAAACAAGCACACTTTCTATATTGACAATCAACTTATACCCACTATGATCAACTCTCAATGAACAAACTGTAATATATCAATATACTCTATTTAAATTTCACAAGAACCACACAAGGAGGGTATAGTGTGAGCTTTACGAACCAGGTAAGCAGTTCCTACCAGCTGCTCACTTGACACCTGGCAGAGCTGGGATTTGAACTTGAATCTGTCAGATTCTTTCCTTCTAATCCACTTTGGCTGATGCCTTTTTCCTCGTTTCTGAAGCATAAATTCCCAAGCATTTGTGAATGTAAGTGTGATTAAATTATTCCCATGATGCTTTGGAAAACAGATGTGTGTTTGTTACAAATTCTTTTGTTTTCTAGACTTTTTTTTTTTTTTTAAGGAAGACCCTGCCTGCTCCTAGATTACCCAGCATGCTTCACTATTGTGAATGATGATCTGTACGAGAACACACTTTATACATCTGAAGCCAGTTTGGCTGGATCAAGTTTCTTATTTTTTGGTAACAAACTACCGCAGACTGTAGTCACTTCGAACAACACACATTTATTATCTTTTAGCAGCACAACAGTCAAAGTCTTACTGGCTCCCATTGAGGTGTCCAAAAGGCTGTGCTTCACCTTAGGGTCTCACAGTGAATCTTTTTTTTTCTTGCCTTTTCCAGCTTTAAAAGCTAGAAACCCCTAAACAGGTTGTTGTCATGGCTACTTTCTGTGTCTCCACAACCATTGCTTCGAATCTCTCTCTGGGACTCTGTCAGCTCTCCTCCAGGGGCTACATCTCACATCTCCCAGTCCTTCCTTTTTCTGACTTACCTCTTTCCCTTCCTCTCTCCTCCCCATCTACAATCCTCTGAGCCTCACACACCAGGCAAGCAGTCTATCAACAAGCTTTCTCTCTAGCCATCCTTTTCTCCACTTTATTTAGAGAAACTCTCACTAAGTTTCTCGGGCTAGCCTTGAACTTACTCTTTAGCCCAGGCAGTCCTTGAACTTAGGATCTTCCTGCCTCAGTGTGAGTATCTGGAATCACAAGCTTGCACCACCAAGAGTGACTTCTTTTTCTCACTCACAATGGCCTCACCTAGATAATCTAGGATGATCTTGTGTCAAATTCTTAACCCCATCACATCTGGAAAGATAACACAGTCATGGGCTCTGGAGAGGAGGACACAGGCAACTTCATGGGGCCATTGTTCAAGAGATTTGGGCCTTAGATTGTATTGGGCCTGCATCCTGAAATCTAGGGAAGAAGGAAGCCTAGCCAAGTTGAGTTCCCAGGGAACTCAAGCAATGGAAGACGCATTGCTTGGGACAACTTCTGCTATATCAGAACCAGTACTTTTGCACTTCAGTTTGGCTGATGTTCTGGCAGGGTCCATCGTTCTCTATTGACACTACTTTCTTATACCAGAGCCTTCGGCTATGTGTCCCAGTGAGCTCTATATCCTTCCTCAGACCTTCCATCTTTTCAGCACACTAGGATGCTGGTCCACCATAGACTTTTACAGAGTCAGGGAACTGGCGTGACTGAGAACTGCATCAATGGTGACCCTTGACTTTCTGGGGCTTCAAGAAGTTCATAACCTTGCATCTCAAAGAGTGGATCATGAATCATCACCAGGAGCTGTGAGAAATGCGTAACAGGTCCTGTCCCTACCTACTGAATCAGAAGGATCTAGGAATCTTGCCATGTTATAGTTTGCTCAACCTATAATGTTCACTGGGGACACTGGATGCAATTTTACCTATTCTTTTGTTCCTTGTGTATGATGCAGGTCATTTCCTTCTTTGGTGTCCATAAGAGAGCAACAGGTACCCTCCATCACTACAGGAATGACCTGAGATGGGATGTGTGTTATAGTAACACAAGCCTGGGGTGATAAAAGACACAGGCTTGTTTGGACCAAAGGAAATTATTATGAAGTAATGCAAAGAATGTTGACATTAAGACCCTAAGAGCAGTAGTCCTTTTCTATGATCTCGGGTGACCTACCTGTACCTCAGTTTCCTTATCTGTAACAGAGAGAAAGGGACACTTTCTTGTCTGGTGCATTGCCAGACTGAAATAAAACCACGGATGTAAAAGTTCCAGGTAGAGAGTAGGAACTCAGTAAATGTGTGTGGGGAAACAATTTAATAAGCAGATTAACTGCGTAAACAATGGTGTCAGGGAGACTTTTGATATGCCCAGGGAAGCAAACAGCCCAGCCATCCATAGTCAGTTTGTTTTACCAACAGTTCAATGTTCTAATTATGAATGAATCATCTATTTGTTAGAATCAACCCGAGTGGGATCTCAGATCTGCAACAACCAGGTTTTTAAGTTATCAGTGTCCTGGAAAGAATGAAAAGGGCTCATAGCTCTTTATTGGCCCTGGAAACTGTAACAATTTCTTTTTTTTTCTTTTTTTTAATTGATTGAACTTTTATTTTATTTTATTTTATTTTAAATTAGGTATTTTCTTTATTTACATGTAAATTTCTCCTTTCCCAGTTTCCCCTCCAAACAAACAAACAAACAAACAAAAACAACAAGAACAAACTCCTGTTGCCTCCCCCCTCCCTATGCCTGCCACCCCACCCTCTCCTACTTATTGGCCCTGGCATTCCCCTACACTGGGGCACAGAAACTTTACAAGGCCGAGGACCTCTCCTCCTATTGATGATCAGCTTTGCAATCCTCTACTATACACATGCTGCCAAAACAATCAGTCCCACCATGTATAGTCCTTGGTTGGCGGTTGGGTCCCTGGAAGCTCTGAGGGTACTAGTTAGTTCACATTGTTGTTCGTCCTAAGGGACTGCAAACCCTCCAGCTCCTTTCTCCAACTCCTTCATTGGGGACCATGTACTCAGTTCAATGGATGGCTGTGAGCCTCTACATCTGTATTGGTCAGGTATTGTCAGAGCCTCTCAGCAGATAGCTATTCATTTAGATTAGATTAGGATACAAGGAAGACTTCTACTCCTGAGCACTGCCCCTACCATAAGGTTGGTGCCCTGTATGGCTGCTGGATGAGAAGTTCATGCTGGAGCCTCACTCATCTCTCCCTCTCGGGGTGTGGGTCATGGAATCTAACAGAAGTCCCGTGGTCTATCAACACCAACTAACCATCAGTAGAAATTTCTCATGAAGGCTTGAGGAAGTGAGTGATCCCCTTCTAGGAATGTTTAGCCTCATCAATACCCAAAGACTGGCAGCTTTAGAATTGGGCCAAGCTCTGGTTAAAATCACACTGAGCTGCTTCCTGGTTGTATGATCTGTGCTTCCCCTGAGCCTCGGTTTCCTGATCTGAAAAACAGGTTCCACAGTGCTCGTGAGATTCTGATAAAGGTGAATACGGTTCAAGGGACAGGTGTCTTATACAGATCCCAGTCCCACTCTTGGTATAGTAGGGACCTCTTTCACAACCAACCATGTGGATAAAGCACCTTGATCTTTGAGAACCTCTTTGCCAAAAACAGATTAGATTTATGGTTATCTTGGTAGGTTGGTGACTGGAACACATTAAGTAGTTATTGAGCTTTGGTTGAATGGATCTGACTATCTACCCAGGCAAATTGGCAGGGTCAAAGATACACACATACCGAGCAAATGCCTGGTTATTGCTCCAGCAATTCCTTCTCAGTTGGGAAGGCATCTGATTGATGCCTTCATGACCGGCCACAGTGGCCCCCAAATAGCCACTATCAGAATTAGCCTGATGTGGGTCAATTTGGATATCTGCAGACCTGGGTAGAGTTTACATTTGATTCCCTAAACTAATTTCCCTGAAGTCCAATAACCGGTAGAGGTCTTTTCATGTTCCTTGTATAAATGTCTATTTAATCACCGTCCTGTCTCCAGCACTTCAATAACGTGTACGTTTCCCCTGTAATCATGGCTTCAGCTCTGCAAAGAAAAGAAATGGCTGGCTGAGATGCTCCAGCCATCTGCAGGATTCAAGCCCACTTTCCCCCTGACTGCCCACTTGAATGGAGAACTCTGCTGCTAAGTCCCACTGGCCATTTGGCTCATATCCTATTATTGCAGAAGAGAGTCCTGAGGCCAAAGGCACACAGCTGGCCAGGGCCAAGTGCAGGCTGGACTGGACTTCCGAGAGGATGCGTCCCATCTCCTCCCCATAGCTGCTCCCTTCCTGTGCTGCTTCGGAAAGAGCATTAGCTCCCACAGTCATGGCAACTTGGGTTTGAACTTGGCCTTGGTACGAGCTGGCTCTTGACTTGAAACACATTGCACACCCTCTCAGAATGACATCGCCTCCATTTACAACACATGGATTATCACAAACTGTCCAGGGTTACTATGAAGATGATGTGAAACAAGCCAGCCAGGGTCTGGCCTGTCACAGACGCCTGACGCTATCTGCCTTTGCCCTTCACTGTAAATGCTCATGTAAGTAATAAAAATGGAAACGGCTCCCATTTATCGAATACTAGCTTGATGCCAGAAACTGGTCTAAGCACTTTACATGTAGTAGCTCATTTATTCCTCTCTCTACAAAAGGCAGAAGTATTTCTTTCTTGACTCCCTAAAGCTATCCATCTTTACAGCCACTAGGCTACCTGGCCTAGCATCCTTTCACCAGAATTTGCTGATTTTAAACAATATGTTACTGAAATCATTTCTTGTTTTTGACTGTTGGCTCAAAGCAGCCAGCCAGTTTTCTTGATATGGTAAAATGTGATTGAAAAAAAAAAAGAAAAAGAAAAACCACAAAACCCTAAATGTTGTTTCCTTGGCTTTTAGCGTGGGTGAATGGTCCAAATCTGAACTAAAGGTTAACTCTGACAGAGAAGGGGATGAAGTGGGTACATATGAGAATACCCCAATGAGTTCAGAAATGAGGGTGAAAGCTAGATGTTGGGTCAAGGTATGATTGCAAAACAACAAGACGGGAAACATATCAGAATTTTGCTGCAAATTCCAAGCCTTTAGTTGAGCCCCCAGGTTCCAATCACGCCATTGCCTTGGGGCCTTTCAGCACCGCTGCTATTTGAGACCAGACTGGAAGGCACTGGTCAATTGCACTGCCTTGTGTTCCCTCTGGGGCTTTCTTACCTGTGCTTGCTGTTCCTTTGATCCTTTGTCTTTTCCTCTTGCCTGGAACTCCTATGTAGTCTTTAAGATTCATCTCAGATGTCACCTCCTCCAGGAAGTCATTGGAGGTCCCCCTTCTGCTATGGAGCCCGTGCTGTATGCCCTTGGCTCTGGTTCACACAACTCTTGCAAGTTGCTGAAGGATGTTTACCAAGCCTTATTTAATTTTATACCTCTAGCATCTAATAAAGACCTCGGCACAGAGTCGACATGGTTGATTCAAGGACTAAAATAAGAATGAGCATGCCTACGTCTCTCAGGTAAGTCGCCATGGTAAGATATGATAATTATGTGATAATACTTAGAACCTCTTACTACCATGTACCAATACATGGTGCCTAGCTATTTTTTTTTTTAATATTTTAGCAATGGCTCCTGAATATTAAGCATCTACTGCCGTCCAAGAAAGGGCCTCTTACCTCTCTGACAGAGACCTTATTACTGAAGGCTCAGGAAGTAAAGTGTCTGTGAGGGGAATACTGGTAGGAAGGAACAGACCTAAAGCCCAAAACCAGGTCTGCTTGCTGAAGCACGCTGTTTCCCAGAGAGGGCAATAACCCCCTGTTCTTGAAGTAGAACCTACTCTGCATTGGCCTGTGTGTTCCTATTTCCAGCCTTTTGGTTTCTCTTTTAAGGCCTCCTGGGCTCTCAGAGCTCTGCCTCACAGCTCTGCTTCCTGCCCAGACTACTCTCTCCACTGCCAGGAGCTACAGAGCAGAGCTGAGGTTCACAGCCCATGCCAGGGAAACGACACAGGTTTTCAGAAGAAGCAGGCACTGCTCGGTTTGATGAAACCTTCCCCAGCTTCAACAAATCAGAGGCATCAGTGAACATAACGCTCCACCCTTCACTTGTTGCTCTGCCGTCTTACAGCGTGAGAATTACAGGTGCCCAGTCAGTGCTTCACAGCCTGCTCCTCGTGTGCCACAGGCTGCCAGCAGTTTACAGGTATTTGCTAGAGGAAGCCAACCAAGACCCCAGAAGACACGATCCTGCAGATGCCTCGTGAAGATACTCATTTCCCAAACCTCTCCTGGGTTCTGTGCTGGGGAGACAGCAGTAAACTACACAGAGCTCTTTCCCTCATCTAAGGGAGAATACACAGGGGAATAGCGGAAAAAAAAAAACCAAGAAGAAAGCTGTCTATGGGTTTTGTTTTTGTTTTGTGTGAGGGGGCGGTCAGGAAAGACACCAAGTAAAAAAAAAATCACACACACACACACACACACACACACACACACACACACACACGCGGGGTGGGGGGGTAAGGAGGAGAGGGAAAAGGAAGGGGAGGAGGGGGAGGGAGAGACTCAGACTCTGAGCCACCACGAGACCCAAGAATTCCCACCCTCAGCTTCTACATCACAGGGCTACTCCATGAAAGATGGCTAAGGATCCTCCACAGAGCAGGAAGTTAAAGGAAAGAAAGCTTTTGTGAAGGGATCTACTCAGTGTCAAAAACTCCCCTGAAGTCACTTCTGAAGTCTATAGGTACAAAAACAGCAACCCACAGCATGCCTTGTTCCAGGGCCTGAAACTCCCAGGACAGGAGCAGAATGATAATCTACTAGGGGTTACTTTGAGTTCCCAGGGCACGAGCCTTTGGAGAAGTAATATTTTTACCCCCTCGTCCTTAGCTTAGCTCCTTATCTCCCAATCTCCCATCTCACACAGCTAGTGCCCATGCCTGCCTTGAAGGTTGAAGCAAGATGGCATGTCCTCAGCATGTAGACTTAGCTTAGGCTCTACCTAGACAACCTGGAATGGCTCCTATTCCATTCTCCCAGCTTCTAGGAGACACCAGACTTGTGGGGGAGGAGGCAAGAGTCTTACTCAGGCAGGTTTTTTCTGACAGCAGCTAGGCCCAGGATCAGAGAGGAAGGTTCCCCGTGGTTTCTGTGTAATGAATTTGGTGGTATACTAAGTTAGACTTTGAACTTGCTGTTGGCAAGCATGAGAGTGCTCCTCATTTAAAATATAGGGATGAAAGCCATTGCTAATTCGGGTCGGCTGTGATATCAGAAGGCAATCCTGGCTATAAGAAGGCAATTCAACCTGCTTGGTAAACCAATCATCCAATGCAGAATTGCATTGAAGAGGTTGTGTGTTGTGCAACTTAGAGCTCATACTTAAATGTAACCTTGGACTTCAGTCTAACTCTAGAACTTGCTCATGGGTGTGCAGCCAAAATCCAACTGACCACAAGTGTTGCTGCCTGTATTCTCTGGCTTTTATGTACTATGCTCGAGGTTCTAGAAGAAGCCTTGTAGACATGCATGTTAACAGCATCCCCCACTTACAGAGGCAGGGAGTCTCAGATGAGAAGGTCAGAAGGCCAGCTGAAACCCTCTCCACCTCCCAACATAGAATGTGTTAGGGAGGGATAAGTCAGAGTTACTCTATACTCAATCTGACAGTGAAAACCAACAGAGTAAAGACTGAAGCTAAGGGTGGAATCTCAGGCAACAGATAACCAGAACAGCCAATCAGAGACCTAGAATGACCAGCATCAAACCAACACCTGTTGCAACTGTGGCAATTCTGCCATCCCAGGAAAAGCTTTGTCAGAAACAAAAAGTCCGACGAGAGATCGTTCTGAGAGTACTCATAGATGTACACCAACCTTCCCTGCACTGATAGAAAAACCAGAGCCCACCTAAGGGGCATTTACACAGGAAAAGTTGGACAGGCTTATGCCACGCTGGGTCCTGGCACCAGAGCTCTTCTGAGACAGACTGCACAAGGCAGATACCTTCTGCCTGACATCTGCGTTCTCCAGACCCACAGTGTGGGGGAACCAGCATAGCAAATGGCTCACAAATCTCCAACACAGCTTCTCTTGGCCCTGGCTGTTTGCAGTTCTGAGCCCGCTCTAACTTTCCCACCTAAGGGTATTCTTTCAGCCAGGAAGAGGAGCATGGTGAGTGGGTGTGCTCATGAAGTGGTTTTGTTTTGTTTTGTTTCTCCAACCAGCAGAAAGGTGCCACTGCCTTCAAAAGCCTTCCCCCTCCCCAACTTTGGTGTTCATTGACGTTCTGGGAGTTTTCTCCTAGACTTCGCGTGGAACTCTGAAATCATAAGCTGTTTGGGATCTTAGGCAGAGTTCCTAAAACACCTCGTTAGCCCAGTTTTTGAAGGGTTTTGTACTGGTTCTCCCCAAAGAGAACAAGTCTCCAATTTAAGACAACTCTAAAGCCCAAACAGAGAGCAGTAGCTTTGAGTCCCATGAACCTCGGGTATGGAGGACCACTATTTAGAGAAGAGACCACAGATAGTAGAGGGAGGAGTTTGAGAGCTGACACCAGAAGAAACTGTACAAGGAGACTGTAACAGCATTAAGGTGACTTCCTAGACAGAGCCAAGCCCGAGTTTCTCACCCCCTGAAGACTCAGGAGACTCGAGAGTGGGTTCTGCCTGGGCACTGAGAAGAGGTGACACCCAGTCAGGGAGTGGTGACACTCACAGGGGCCTGGCGTCCAGTTCCTAGGGCCCACCTAAGAGCCCCAGGACTCTTGGGAAGCGCGGGGTCAGAAAGGGCGGGTTCGCGCGGAGGGCAACTCACTGAGGAGAAGTTGTGCGGGCCACAGAGCTCGCCCCGGTACTTGCAGGAGAGCAGCATGTCCTCCAGCTGGTGGCCAAGACGGTCCATGAAGGCAGCGCTGATGCCCTCGAAGTGGCGCGGCGGCAGGAAGAGGCGGAAGTCGGCCAGCTTGCGGAACCACTGGCGGCGCGGCTCGTCGCCCCGCAGCAGCTCGCTGACCAGCGGGCGCGCCGTGCGGTTGGGCAGCAGCAACCCTAGCCAGTGGCCCGCGTAGTAGAGGTCCCCCTTGGAGAGGCGCGGGAAGCGCAGGGGGTTGTTGTTGCACACGGTGACGGCGGGGAACGGTAGCTGGCGGCTCCACTCGCGGTGCACTCGCGTGTGTGACGGGAAGCTGAGCCAGTAGAGCAGGCGGTTCGAGGACCAGGATAACAGCAAGCCCAGGGACGTGCAGAAGGCCAGCACCCACAGCGCCCGCCGCTGGAAAGAGCCTCCCGCCGCCGTGCGCCCCGCGCACATGTGCCGCAGCCCGTGCAATTTAGTGCGACTCAGGGACGGCCGCCCCCTGCGGGCGACCCCTGGCCCCTGCAGCGCCCGATCGCCGCTCCGGTCGCCCCCGGGCTGCCTAGCTGCCGCCACCGCCGCGGGCGCCGGCTGCTCGCGGGCCATACGGAAGCGTCCCGGGCCGCTGAGCGCGGTCGCCGGCAGCCGGGCTCCGCCGCTCCGGCTCATTCATTCAGCCCGAGGCTGGCGACAGCGGCGGCGGCCCCGGCCGGGCGGAGCCGCCATGGGAGTCAGCAGCAGCAGTGGGAGCAGCAGCAGCCGCGAGGAGCCTGTGCCAGGGAAGCCTGCTCCCGACAGGAGCTCCGGTGGCGCGGCATGCCCGCCCGGCGTCGCCGCCGCCGCCTCCGCGGGCGCTCGCCCGGGACTGAGTTCCGCCTCGGCCCGCCGCCCCTAGCTCTGGCCTCTCTTGAGAGCCCCCCTCCACCCCCAGGCTCTGCTGGCCCCGAGTCTTCCAGAAGGACGAGAGTCACTGGGCACTACCTCCGGAGGGGCCCCATTGGGAGCCGCCTCTCCAATCCCTGGGCTCTGTGCCCGCCGACCTATCCTGGTCCTGGACCTCGGGGGACCCTGAGCTGAGTCCCCCCCGGCACCGACTAACCCCAGTTTTTACGCTGATCCTGAGAGAGAGACCACTGGGCCAACATGCCTGGTTTGGCCAGTCCCGGGGACCCCACTAGTCTGGCCCTTAGCCCAGTGGTGTTGGGACATGCGAGGGAAGGCGCCAAGGAACGAGCGCCCCCAGAGGCACTCCGCAGCTCCAGGCTCGGCGGGTGGGGTGGGTGTGTACTGGGGTGAGTGGTCGCCGAGTGGCGACTTCCTCCTTCCCTCTCCTCCAGGACCCTTCTTTCTCACGGCTGCCGGAGCTGCTTTCTGCTGAGACGCTCCCAGGCTTCCCCAAGTCCAGTTCCTGAGTCCCGCGGGGTGTCTACTGTCGTCTGGGGCCGGGGGTTTCTCAGGGCGTCCTGCGGAAAGCCGCTCGCTGCCGGGCCCCTCCAAGGTTGCTGGTCCCAGGAAACTATGGCTTTTCCCTTCGGCACGGATCGTCTTTCGAAAAACCCGGCTAATGCTGTTCCTTGCCTCTTATCCTCTCTGGGAGCCGGGAGCTGGGAACTGCGGAGCCCAAGCAACACCTCCTGGGGTTGATCCGGACTCGCTGCTGATCGAAGCTCGCAGCTCCGTGGGCCCGTCTCCTCTCAAGACTCTAAGTCCACGATGGCGGTGGCAGTGGCGGCTGCGCTCCTCTCTCGGTAGCCCGGCCCCTCCTCCGGCCCCGGGCGAACTTGGGCAGCAGCCACGCGAGGCTGGCGGGGCTGGGCTCTGAGCACCTGCTACTGCGCTCGCTGGCCCCGCGGCTCCGGGCGGGCGGGGCGGCGGCGGCCGAGGCGAGCGCTGTGCGCTCCTGGAGACGCCGTACTGACGCTCCCGGCTCCTCCTTGCTGCATTTTAATTCCTGGCCACTGTGGCCGCTGCACACCGAGCGGGAAGCCTCTTGTTGAAGTTGCAGGGGAGGGTGGTGGGGGGTGTGGGGGGAAAGCACAGATGTGGTCGCTTGTACCGGCTTGTGGAAGAGATGGAGAGTAGTAAAAATGCCGTGTTTATGTGCAAGCCGTGTGCAAAGAAATGTGAGGGGATGCCTGGGCGTGTGAAATGGGCTGGAGCGAGAAGGGACTGTGCAGCGTGGGCACTCGAGCAAATGTGAGTGCGGTGTCGTGCAGGGGTGTGTGTAGGATGTGAACTGTTTATAAGTGAACCAGCGTTTGTGCCAAGTCTTCAGTTCGTGAGGCTGCCTGTGGGTGATGTGCTGCGGCTGCTGGGATGTGTCATAAGTAGCAGAGTGCCCATGATGGGCTGTATGTTCTATGTGTGCACATCCTCGGCGGTGGGTATGAATGAGTGTAGTTTCCGATTTGCAAGTGTATGAATTTCTTTTAGGGAGGATTATGCGCCCAGTTACTGGGAGAACTTGAAGGACTTACAGGATGGACTCAAGAGGACAGCTCCTCTTTTTTGCCCCTAGAAACTTCTCAAGTGTCCTTTCCCTGGAGGTATTCAGTCAGGCAAAAGTAGCTCTCCCTGGATGTGAAGGGAAGGGAGAGTAGGAAAGGGGATGTGGTCCTAAGACCAGAGACTCCATTACTCTCTTCACAAAGCACCCAGGGTTTTCAATAACTCCTGGACATTTTAAACTTTTGATGCTGCCTTTTAAATATTCTGCTTAAACTTTCGGTGGGGGTGGGGGACTTAATGTGGTTTCTAGGTACAACTGGCTCCATTTTCTAAGTGATGTGAGGGAGGCCAGGGCTTGCTCAAAAGGGCACAGTTGGGCAATGGTTAGCTGGATTCAAGGCTCAGATCCCAAAGCCCTGACCTGGAGGGCTAGAGTAGATATTCTATTCCCACTGGCCTGGGGGCTTCCCTTCCTCGAAGCAACTCCTTGTAGCTAGGCACTGGAGAAGATGATCTCTAAGCTCCTCGTCTCCCACTCATCCACACACACCACAATATGCACACATGTGTCCACATACACAAGCACACACATATTATATGTGTGTGTATACATGTCCTACCCAATTCACACAACTGCACAAATACATTTGACACATAATACAAAATTTGACACATTTGAACATACATACAAACATGCATGCTGCAATCTTGCATATGCATGCAGTACATACTGTACATTGTGTGTATATACAAAGTATAGTATACAAATATTCATAACCATGCAACTATATTGCCCATAATGCATTCATTCACAATCATGTATTTACACACACAATGCATACATATTATGTATATGGATGTCCATGCTCACACTCTAGTACACAACTACACATACCCGAAGACCACCCCTCTTCCTCCCCTTCTTCCTCCCCCCTCCTCCTTCTCCTCCCACTTCTTCCTCTCCTCCTCCTTCTTCTGTTTTTCAAGACAGTGTTTTTCTGTGTAGCTTTGGCAGTCCTGGAACTCACTCTGTAGACCAGGCTGGCCTCGAACTCAGAAATCCGCCTGCCTCTGCCTCCAGAGTGCTGGGATTAAAGGTGTGTGCCACCACTGCCCGGATCATATGCCTGCAGAAGAAACTGTTGCTGCTGAGCAATGCTGAGATTCAGCTGTGGATCTGGTTTCCCTGAAAGCACCTGTCAGTTGTTGGCTTTGGCAGGAAGTTCTGAGGGTGCGGGTGTACTGTACTCCCAACAAAAACCTCCTATTCTAACACTCCTGGCTTAGACCAAGGATTGCTGCCTGGCAATTCAGGGACCTCTTCTTGCTAAGGCGGTAGCTTAGAGGCCAGGATGCAGCTACTGTTAAAGGAGCCAGAACAAGTATGTGACATCTCCCAGCATCCTTACTCTGCAGTGGCACTATACTCTGTCTTGTCAAAAGTCATTCTGGTTGGTTCTGCTGTTATGGGCTTTTTTTTTTTCCTGATTGCTTCCTCCTCCTCCTCCTCTTCCTCCTCCTCCTCTTCCTCCTCCTCCTCTTCCTCCTTCTTTTCCTCTTCCTCCTCCTCTTTCTTCTTCTTTGGTTGTTTTTTTGCTTTTTTTTTTTTTTTTGTTGTTGTTGTTCTCTTTTCGAGACATGGTTTCTCTGTGTAACCCTGGCTGCCCTGAAACTCACTCTGTAGACCAGGCTGGCCTCAAACTCAGAAATCCGCCTGCCCCTGCCTCCCAAGTGCTGGGATTAAAGGTGTACACCACCACTGCCCAGTGGCTGTTTCCTTCTTGAGGTATACACATGCCAGTGTAGGTTGACCAAGTGTCACCGTTATCCTGTTCTTCCCTGTCTGTTCTCCATATGGACATCAAGTACAAGGGAGTGGAGATATCCTGCTTAGGCCTCCATGGATCTTGGCAAAGAAACAGAGAACGTGACTCCAAGCAAAGACTAATGTCTTTCTTGGTGACTGCAAGCATCTGCATGTCCCCTTGGCTAACTGAGAATCCCCTCCCTCTTCAGTCAGCCCAGCAAAATTCTCCTTCCAAATCCCATTGCCTCCTAAGGGATGATTCCCTTGGTCTTTCTGTCGCTAGGATCCCAATACTCTTAGGAGTTGTGCTGATGGCACAGAGATAGTTCTTGTCATAGCACAGTGTCCTTGTGTGTGTCCAGGTCTTTCCTGAGGACTCTGAGCCATTTTGAGGACAGAAACTATATCTCATTCATATTTATGGCCCTGCCTCTCATCTCACTGTCTGGACACATTGATGACACACACTGATACAGAAGAAGAGGGGAAAGGAAATAATATGCCAAAAAAATATATTGCATTGCCAAGCATAGGATAAGACACATTTTGCTTTATTTCCATCCCTAACCCTTTAGGGGAGGAATTTCGCTGAACTAACAGCTTGGAGCAGAATTGAAGTGAGTTCTAAGTCTTCCCAATGTCTAGGTTTTCTCCCTTATGCATTGCCTCTTTAAATAGCATTATAATAGATACCACCACCACCACCACCATTACGATTATTATCTCCATTGTTGTAGTCATCACCATCATCATTCTCCCTTCCTCATCCATAGGCAAGAGTCCAAATGTTTTACACTAAAATAAGTTTCGTAATCATTCTAAGTGTTTAATCCATCTTTTATTTACTTCAAGGAGACCATAGAGAGCTTAAGTCACTTCCTCGAAGCCACACAGCTACTAAGCAGAAGAAGAGGGCTTACTTACATTCAGAGAGCTCAGCTCCATGCCCTTGTTCTTCCCACACAATGGCTCACATGACTGAACTGTTCCTTCATGGTGTATTTTCTTGGACAACCAAACAAATCTATAAGATTGTGCATAAGCTGACTATCACACCCTCTCCACCAAGAAGCAAAAGTTTAGCACTATGACCTCCCCATAATAACCTTTTAAGAGAAGTTCCTTTGCTTTTCTATCACCCCAGGATCCAGGACTCCACACCTGGCACCTACCCTCCAGTATGATGTCATGTGCAGTGCAGGAGGGTCTTCCTCGGACTCAGTTCTCATCCCGGACTGCGACCACCACCACCACCACAGTTATAAGTTATTTTCTCCCCTAAAATAAAGCCCCGGTTTCTATTTGATTCCAATACATGATTTTGTCACGTAGCTCAGCCTGACTTTGATCTTTTCATTCTCTTGCCTTGGCCCCTAAATGAAGAGATTACAGGTGCATGACACCACTCCCAGCAGTTGTCTCTATGATTGTGGTGAGGTTTGAGGTTTCAAAAGTCCAAGCCAGATCCGTGTCTCTTCCATTCTCTGCCTACAGATAAGGATATAGCGCTCAACTACCGCTCTAGCGCTAGTGTCTGCCTGCATGCCACCATGTTCCCCACTGTGATAATAATGGACTAAATCTCTGAAACTGTATGCAAGCCCCCAATTAAATGCCTTCTCTTGCAATGGTTGCCTTGTTCATGGCGTCTCTTCACAGCCACAGAACAGTGACTAAGACAGAAGTTGGTACCAGGGACTCAAGTAGGGCTGTGATAGGCCTGTTTGTTGAAACAATTGGAAGACATTGGGACTTTGGATTAGAAAACCATTAGATGCTTTAAGCAAGGATTACGTGGCCATCCTAGGAGTATGGAAGACAATGCTGGGGGAGGGAGAGGCTTTTGTACTATGAGGGCCCAGGTCAGGAAGTTTCAGAGAGGAAGAACAGTAGTAAGTGGCCTGGAGACTGTTCTTGTAATATTTTGGCAAAGAATGTAACTGTTTGTGTCCTTCTCCTAAAAACTTGCCAGAGGCTAAATTGCAGAGTTTTTGGATTAATGGAATTGTAAGAGGAGATTTAGGCAGCATAATATTGACTGCTTCCTGTTGTTATTAGTGGTCATTCTTATGCAGATCTACAGTGAAAAGGAGCAAGTTGAGTCAGAGAAGAATGCAAAATGTTTCTGTATCCATTCCTCTGTTGAGGGACATCTGGGTTGTTTCCAGTTTCTGACTATTATAAATAAGGCTGCTATGAACATGGTGGAGCATGTGTCCTTATTACATGTTGGAGCATCTTCTGGGTATATGCCCAGGAGTGGTATGGCTGGGTCCTCTGGTAGAACTATGTCCAATTTCCGGAAGAACCGCCACACTGATTTCCAGAGTGGTTGTACCAGCTTGCAATCCCACCAGCAGTGAAGTAGTGTTCCTCTTTCTCCACAACCTCTCCAGCATCTGCTGTGATGTCCCTCAATGGAGGAATGGATACAGAAACTGTGGTACATCTACACAATGGAGTACTACTCAGCTATTAAAAACAATGAATTTATGAAGTTCTTAGAGAAATAGATGGATCTGGAGAGTATCATCCTGAGTGAGGTAACCCAATCACAAAAGAACACACATGGTATACACTCTCTGATAAGTGGTTATTAGCCCAGAAGTTTGGAATACAGGAAGAACAACCCACAAACCACAAGAAACTTAAGAAGAAGGAAGACCAAAAGGTGGACATTTCATTCCTTCTTAAAAAGGGGAACCAAATACCCACGGAAGGAGTGGTAGAGATTAACTATGGAGCAGAGACTGAAGGAAGGACAAGCATATAGCTATCTCCTGAGAGGCTCTGACAATATCTGACCAATACAGATGTAGAAGCTGACAGCCATTCATTGAACTGAGTACATGGTCCCCAATGAAGGAGGTAGGGAAAGGTTCTATGGAGCTGAAGGGTTTGCAGCCCCTTAGGACGAACAACGATTACTAACTAGTACCCTCAGAGCTCCCAGGGATCCAACTACCAATCAAGGACTATACATGATGGGACTGAATGTTCTAGCAGCATGTGTATAGTAGAGGATCGCAAATTCGATCATCTATAGGAGGAAAGGACCTCAGCCTTGTGAAGGTTTTATGCCCCAGTGTAGGGGAATGCCAGGGCCAATAAGTGGGAGAGGGTGGGGTGGCAGGCATGGGGAGGGGAGAGGCAAAAGGGGTTTGTTCTTGTTGTTTTTGTTTGTTTGTTTGTTTGTTTGGTTTTTGGAGGGGAACCTGGGAAAGGAGAAATTTACGTGTAAATAAAGAAAATATCTAAAAAAAAAAAAAAGAAAAGAAAGAAAGAAAAAGAATGCAAAATGTATAGTTAGGATAAAAGGAGTCCCAGGAAATGTAAAGGAGTTAAGTCCCTGTGCACAAGGAGAAAAGAAGGTGACCTCAGAACAAGACCCCACCCAGTTAAGCTTCCAGATTGTAAACACGAATGAAAAGAAAGCTTCAACAGTGAAGGACACTGTCAACAACAGATGATACAGCTGATACAGATGTCATTGAAGGAGGAGGCCCAACTCCAGCCTCAGCAACCAGCAGAAGTGGGCTGCTTCAGCCCTGTGGTTCTAACTGCAGAGTTAAGGGTACAAGAAAGGGGCTCTGAAACCCCTCTCAGTGGCCAAGAAAAGCTGTTGCAAGAGGGTGACTTGAAGATGCCTGAGGCTAGCCATGTGTCAGGGTTGTCTCTGCATGAAGGCCCAGAGAGGCCATTCCCTGAAACTGTGAGGGTGAAGCCTGGATTTTGTTGGAGATGCCAGAGCTGTGGGATATTTGCCAAGAAGAGCAGCATTCCATGTGTGGAACTGGCCCAAAACAAGGAAGTATGTTGTAGTTAACAAAGTTGATAGGAATTGGAGCTTTGATGAGCACCTTGATATCAGACATGGAGATGCACAGTTTGCCCTGATGAGTTTTATTCTTACTTTGGTCCAGTAATTCCTCACTCTGTTCCCTTTTTTTCCTTAAGAATGGCAATGTATATTCTGTATAATATATATTATATGTTGGAAGTATGTGAATCTGCTTTCTCATATTGATTTTGCAGAATGTTACAGTTAAGAGATCACCATGACTCACAGAAGAGACTCTGGACTTCATAAACAGTGTTGAAACTGTGATAGACTACAGAGACTTTCCAAGTTGGACTGAATGCAAAGATTTGCATTGCTATAAGCCTGTGGGGGCCAGGGTAGTTTGAATAGGAGTAGCCCTCATAGGCTCATATTTTTGAATGTTGACTCACCAGAAAATAGAACTCTGACAGGATTAGAAAGACTAGGAAGTGAGGTCTTGTTGGAGGAAGTGGAAGTGGGCTTTTAGGTTTCAAAAGCTCCAGCCAGGCCCAGTGTCTTCCCACTCTGTCTATGGATCAGGATGTAGCTCTTAGTTACTGCTTCAGGGCCTGCCCGCCTGCCTGCCTGCCTGCTACCATGCTCCCCATGATGATAACTGGACTAAACTTCTCAAGCTGTAACCAAGCCCCAGTTAAATGCTTTCTCTGACAGCAGTTGACGTGGTCGTGGTGCCACTTCACAGCAATAGAACAATGTCATATGGGATATGTGACTTCTGTTGGCTTTCTCAAGCTTCACTGAAGCCACTGGTGTTCCTGTTGATCCCCGATCCTACCAGTGAGGTATCAGATACCACTTAGCTCTGCTTCTTCCATCTAATGGGAGACCCTTTAGTCACCCTCTTGTAACAGTGCTTTGGGCTGGTTCTCTTCCAGAGCACTGTGTGAAACTCTTCTTGTGAGGATCTCCTATTCCTAAGACCTCATCCATGAGGAGCCTTACAAAATTGTCAGATCTTCCTCTCGTATGAGAACTCCAGCTACTCTGTAGAATCGGAGTCCTTCCATGCTAAAAGGGCTCTTGCATCCAGTTGCCTAAAGAAGTCTTCCAGCTAGTCTTCTCCAGGAGGTGTCCTGGGTTCTTTTGCCATGTATTACATAGTTCTGCTGTGAGGCTGGGGATACTCAGTGTTCCTTTCATGCTGAGGTCTCTGTCCTCGTGCCATGTGAGCATACAAATCCTACCCCAGATCTTGCCCTTCTGGGCCCTGTCTTAGTCACAGATGTCCTGAGATTCTATTGGTTTTGTTATTTTCTGAAGGTAATATGGATGGCAAGGCAGCCCAAGGACAATGGCTTCTTGGTGTTCTTGCCTAAGTGTGATTTCCTTTTGTATGATACCACAGAATTAGCTTGCTTTGTTTTTGGCATTAGAACTCATGGACAGTGGGGCGTAAGGTGTTTTGGTTTTTTGTTTTGTTTTTATGGCTTTACTGCAAACCTAAATCCCCGCCTTTTTTTTTTTTTTCATTTCTTCATTGTGGTTTTCAGTGACTGCCTTCTTTTCTTTCCCCATTCTCTCTACTTTTGTCCTCACCAGTCAAGGCTCTCTGACACTACCCTGTCCCATGCTGCAGCTGGCCTTGGGAACTCTTGAAGTCCCGGAGGTGCCAGTGGTGTTGCAGTTGCAATGGAGTTTCTTTGATTGGTGCAAAGAGACTGAGACAGACTTAACTCATCATATGCACCCATACTCCACCCGTCCTTCCCCCCTCACCCCCATACTCTGTGTACCTCCACCCTTTGAACATTTGATCACATGTGTTGTCTTCACTGACTCCCACTCTTAATGTCTTGTTTGTGCTCTCTTCTTCTGAGCTCTTCCTCACACTTCCCAGATGATATTTTTATCGTGTCAATCACTCCTAGGGGCCTATGACACCCAGAAGGAAGACCATAGTGTCTATGTCTAAGGAAGGACTTTGCTGCACTCTACACAGGGCCAGTAGATGCTTGGCTACAGCACTGCTGTCTTCAATGGAAGATCACAGAGAATCGGGACTGCATAGAAAACTAAGTTCATGCCTTTCACTTCAGTGGGAGAGGCCTCAAAAGTTAAGCGGCTTCCTGTAAACCACACAGCTTTGGTTCCGATTAAAGCAGGACCAAGCATAGGTCCAGACTCACAAACCATCCCTTGTTCACCATCTCAGATGACTATTTTTAAAATCCCCTTTGAAAGGTTGGTGTGTCTGAAAGAGTATTTCTCTAGTGTGCTTAAGGATCTGGGTTCAATCCCCAGCAAACACACACATACTCTCTCTCCCTCTCTCGTTTTGTCTATCTATTTCTTTTGAAATGAGTACTATACCCACATAGTTCCAAGATACATGGGGAGATTCCACAATAACTCCTCTCTTCATCTGGAGCCGCTTGTGTTTCCTTCCTAAAGGAATCTACTTCATCAGTTTCTAGTGGATTCTTTCAGAGGGACTGTGTGAGCACACACTATGTGGTGTGGTTGTCACCCGTCCTCACTTGTTCAGTGAACACCATTGAACAGCATTTTCTGTCTCAACATCTGTGTTACTCGTTCTGAACTCTCAGTGGTCTTGTAGTTGCCTTTCTCCAGCACCTCATTCCAACTTCTGCTACCCTTCTTCCCAATTTCTTATTTTGCAGCATTCTGCTCACCCATTCACAAAGGTCAGAAGGCTCTGTGACATGGAGCTAAGTGGGGCTGGCCATTTCATTATCAGATGTTTCCTTAACTCTTTGCCAGATACATTAATGGCTAAAAAGCTCTCATGTGGATAACCTCAAAGAGCAAGGCAGGCAAAGATATCTGTCTCTGAAGTATATTATATGATGACTTTGCATAGAAATTAGTTTTCTGGCTTATTTTCCTTTGGCTAATTATAACTCTCTCTCATGTGTACACAAGTGTACACATGTATGCACACGTACATGCACACACACATGCACACACACAGACACACACACACACAGAGAGAGAGAGAGAGAGAGAGAGAGAGAGAGAGAGAGAGAGAAAGAGAGAGAGAGAGAGAGAGAGAGAG
>JADRCD010215976.1:3944-29520 GCA_019843815.1 Montemys delectorum | reverse complement strand
ATAGATCTAGGAGAGATATTCCATATAAGGAAAGGAATCCAGAGAATTTGCAAATAGCCCTAGTACCAATGGAAGCAGGAGGGGAAAAAAAACACTACTATAATTCTTAAGGGGAGATAATAATTGTTGTAACTATGTAGTGGTAATCATGTCTTTAATAAGAAATCTGGGGGGGGGCACTGGAATGGGGTGGGGCAGAAGTAGGAAAGAGGCTATTTAAAGTCTTCTGTGAAGGGTGGAACTAGGAGGGGAGGGAGGTTCTTAGAGCCAGTTTTGGTTCTTTCTATGAGCTGGAAAGCTGTCTCTAAATATGGTGTGAGCGTGTATTTCTCTGTTTCTTTTGGTTAGTGTATTGATCATCTTCCTCTTTAAGATACTGTAAGTTCTGTTGAAGACTAGGAATGTTGAAGGAAGTTTGTGAAGACTCGTTATATTTAGAGAGATTCTGACTCACTTGAAATAGCTAGGACTTGAGAGAAAGACAGGTGTCACTAGAGGAAAGAGGCGGGAGAGAAGTCAGCCTCCTTGCTGTGGGGGATGTTCTACTGTCTAGTGTTAAAAATATAATTTTTGATTATTATTACTGAAAAACATTGTCCCAATTTACCAACCTAATTTTAGAAACTATAGTCCAGAAGCAGTTTTCCCCCCACAGTTGAAAAGGCTGCCTGCCACTTGGGAGCTACTATTCCCAGAAATCTGTTTGGGATTTTTACTGTCTTTTTTTTTTTTTTCCACCTAAATGGGGCTGAGTCCTATTAAGACTCCATTGTCTTGGTTCTTTCCCCCAAATAACTGTGATGTAGCTGATTAGTTGCCAGATGTGAGTCTTTCTCCTTGTAGGTCTTCCTCCTAATGTAGTGACTCAGGCTTATCTAAACTCAGGTGTTCCCTTGAGTGAGTCACACCAAGATCTCTTCAGATGCAACCCAGCAACAGTGTTTTTTTTTTTTTTTGTTTTGTTTTGTTTTTAATAACCAAGGGATTCTAACCTGTAGCTAAAGTGCCCATAGCTCTTCTGTAGGGACATCAGCATGAAAAGAATCTCTCCAGAAACTGACTTCCTAGGGGGTTTGAAAAGGAAGGTACTAAATCATTAGGGTGACTGCTTACTGCACTGGCAAGTGGCCAGTGTGTTCCCTGGCTGCCCTTGGAGGGTTGCAGATGCCGTCTGGGCATCCTCAAGGTTGGAGGCAGATGGTCTGTGAGCTCTGGGAAGGATCTGTACCCACCACCGCCTGCAGACTGACTGCTTGGAAACCAAGCAAGAGGCTCCACCTACAGGACTTGGGGGACCTAGCTGGAGTTCACAGCTGCAGCACAGGCCAGAGGTGACTAGGAATTCCAGAGGTGTTCCAGCTTTGGAAAACAGGCTAGGCAGGGGTGTTTTCTTTTTCTACCTTCGTTTCCATTCTCCACCCCGCACATTTAAACAAGCCCAGGACTGACTCTTGGACAAAGGTGCAGGATAAAAAGCCCAGAGACGTGACAGGCTTTTAAAAACAGCACAAGAAGGAATGGCAGAGATGGGGTTCTTACAGATTGTGTCCATGGTGGCTTTCCAGCTGGTAACCAGAGGTTCTGTCACAGGTTTCTGCGGTCATGCAGACCGGTTCCTCAGATTCCAGATACAAAACTGAATTGCCTGAGGTTGCACAGTTTGTTATGGGGTCCAGACAAACCATAGTAGTGCATGTGTGTTTAATTATATAGTTTGAATCCTTAAATATGTAAGGCACTGTTAAATGTTTTATATCCTCTGATAATTGTCAACAGCCCTGTGAAGAGCCCTGTACTATTATACTCTTTTTTAAGAGATGAAGCCCTGAGAAGTCATTTGTCCAAAGGCACAAAGCCAGCAGAGACTTAAGAGCCAGATTCAAACCTAAAAAAAAAAAGCTGTATTTAGAACAGATCTTAACCACCACGCTTACGCTTTGTCAGCTAGTAATTTACACTTGGTAAAATAGTTTGGGTGCTGGGGTTCTTATAGTCAGGATCTTGTGTTCTGTTGTTCTTTACAAGGATCTTTAGGCTATTCATATTTCAAGCTCCAAGTTCCTTGTACACATTCTGGGAAATCGGAATTACAGAGCGCCCCGAGCGGCCAGTAGTTGTCAATGCCTTTAGCATTGGGAATGATAATTATAACTTAGAAGAGTTTAGGGAACGTTCAAGGTCTAGGTTTCTACCCTTACTCAGCTTCAGGGGAATAGGGATTTCGGAGCGCTCCAAATGGCCAGCAGGAGTCGCCATAGGCTTTAGCATCCAGGTCCTCTACTTGGAGTCGCCCAGGCTCGGCGGACTGGATGCAAACGCCCTCCTGCGGTGGCCTCGCTCTAGGCAAAGCAGCCTAGAGCCAACCATCCCCGCGCGCAGGCGCAGTAGTTCCATGGGCAGCCCGTTCCCGGGGTCCACCCGGCCCCGCCCGCCTGCCCGCCGCGCCTGTCCCTTGCGCTCTCGCACTCGCCCGAGGCTCTCTCGGTGCGGCCCTGGAGCCGTGACTTCCGGGCTGCTTCTTAGCCGCAGGGGGCGCCGGCGTTGCAAAGCCGGCCTGGGCGGGACGAACCGGACCTGGGCTCGGTAGGACAGCAGCAGCGGCAGTAGCAGCTGCAGAGCGCGGAGGCAGAGCACAGCCTCAGCCGCCGCCTCGCCATGGCGGGTAGCAGCTCGCTGGAGGCGGTGCGAAGAAAGATCCGGAGCCTGCAGGAGCAGGCGGATGCCGCGGAGGAGCGTGCAGGCAGCCTGCAACGCGAGCTGGACCAGGAGCGGAAGCTGCGGGAAACCGTAAGGGACCCACCCATCATCAGCCCGAGGCCCCCACGCCGCACCTGGCGAACCTAGGCCAACTGGCACCCGGCTACTCAGGCCCTGCCTGTATAGCTCCTTGGTCTAGAGTAAAACCTCCAGGGGGGGAAGCAAGAGTGCTGTTGAGAAGGTTCTGGGGCGATCATGAAATGGGTCCCCGGGATGCGCACTTTGCGCTGCTGCTATTTATTAACTCCCACTGAGGTTGGAAGGAGGCGTCCTCCTTTTAAAGATCAGTCTCTGGGGAGAAGCACTGGGACTTCGGTGTCTTGGGATACTGGACTTTTGTCTCTAGTTGATCCTGTGTTTCCTAGAAGCTGTTTCTCTATGGAGGTCAAAGACCTTAACAGGACCAGGTTCTGAGGAAAGAGCCAACTCTCACAGCCCTTATAGTCTTAAGTTTTTTAGCCCCCCTCCGTCCCCCCGATCTCCCAAGTAGATATCCCTCTACAATAGGTATCCCTTTGTAAGGAGTTTTGGCAAAAGTTGGCCAGATGTCAACCGCTAGCGAGTATACCTTTTGGCGGCTATCCCTCCTCCTTGTTGAACATAGTACCTGGCTTCCTTTCTTCATAAGGCAAATGTATCCAGCAAACAGAAACAGAGTTTCAAAGGGATATTAGGTATTTGTTAGTCTTGAGTGTGTGTTTTAAAATCGAGGTATTCTAACACCTTGGGAATTTCATGACAAAAAATAATAATATGGTGTCCAACTGTGCTTAATATACACAGGACTGCGATGAATTGAGTCATTCCTTCTGGCTAAGTGTTTGGAATGGTTATATGGTTTCTTGCAGAAACTCCACAACATGATTTGTATAAAACACAGAGAACCAAGAGTTTTCCTAAGAGGAAGGCCCAACTAGAGGAAGTTTAAGATAAAAATACAGATAAAGATACTTTAAAAACCAATAGGCAAAAGATAACTTTCAGTATTTGAGAGGACTAGTTAGCAGAAGACCCACTGTAAAGGCCTCAAGGTGGCTGGTAGTAGATTAATTCAGATCCGTGCCTGGCTAACTGCTATGAACCAGTGAGCTAAAAACAGGATGCAGAGACTGGGACCCAGTTTGTCAGGATTTGAATCCTGGCCCATCTCGGGGACAGCTGTTAGAGCTTTGGGTCCTTGTGGGTAAACTGTGGTTAGTATGTAAAGCGATCACAGTGGGGCTTAGCACATGGAGGTAGTGCTTCTTAAACCACCCTGTTATTATCAATGTCCAGCACCGCCTTGCTTAGCATTCTTTACTGTAATTGCTTGGCAAGGGCTCCTTAAAATGGCCCTACTCACTTCATTACCCGTAAAATTTCCCCCATTTAATGCTTTAAATCAACAATTATTTTCTCAATTCGAGGAGGGGAAGTGGGCAGGCTGGAAGGACCGGGTTGAGGAGGCATTTTGATGGAATCCTCGTGGACTCTTGGAGCCTAGTAACTGGTGGTAAAAGATACACACGCTATCTTGTACTTCATTTTTGTAACAGCGTTTCTGGGCTTTTTCCCTAAGGTCAGAGCTTTCATTCCTTTCAAAACCTTAAGTCTTTATTTAGAGCAATTTAAATCCTTTTTAAGGAAACTTTAATGTCATTTTCCAGGAATCATCTAGCAGAGTCAGGACCCCATAGCATCTTAGAGCGCCAGGATGAGCATTGGTGAGCCACTTGCAAACTGCTGGTTGATCCTGACTTTTAAAACTGAAACCGACATATGGACAGTTTAGGTAGTTAGTAGATGTATCGTAGGCTGTGAGTTAAACTAGCAGTAACAGTTTCTCTTGGAAGCAAAGATTAAGGTTTAGTGACAAAGCCATGAACCACTGCAAAAAAAAAAATTCACTGTAGAGTTGGCCCAGGCTCAAGTACTGAGAACCAGGCAGACTTAATGGGCCCTACTAAACTGGTCCGTACCTTGGAAAGAGCAAGTACCATTTACTTCCTCCTCCTTGTTTTCCCAAGGTGTGTGGGCCCTTCAGAATCTTGGAATGAAATTGCTCTGCTTGATGTAGTGCTTGACCCTGGGTCTTGTGACTCTCTAGGCTTTGCTTGGGTGGTGGGGTCTTCACTTAATGCAGAGAAAAAGCCAATTCTCTTTCCAGCTTTCTGGGCAGAACCTAGCCGATGAGGAGACCTGAAATTGCCTAATGGATACTTTTATTAATCATGGGAAATAGCCAGTTTTCAAAACTTCCTAGCCCTTCCACTACTCCTCAGCATCGGCAGCTTCTTCTGGAACTGGGAAACTGAGCGCTTTCTGTGTTTGCCTTGGTACTTACAGAGTGCCTGTGGCTTAGGATCCTCTAGGTTCCCCTTTCCCAGGCAGTCACAGCAAAGGCACCTCAGTACCTTGCTCTGACTCCTCTTGCTACACAAACATGCCTCACAAATTACAGGCTTTGGCCCAGATAGAGCAGGCTGTGTTTATCTGCTATCCATGGGAGTGCCCTAATGCCGGCCAGCCTTGGGTGCTTTTTTTTTTTTCCCCTTTCTTGACCATATAAGGGCAGAAGTTTAGCTTGGCCCTAAGTCACTTTGGTCTTACACAGCAAGCGGGGTGAAACCCTCTCTGTGTGACTACAGTTTACATGAAATAAAAGGATCTGACCTTTGATCGTTCCATGCACTCCTCTGATTCAGTCAGGACTTTGGAAATATATTCCAGAGCATTGGTTTTCAGAGTAAAGTATTTCCTCCTTTCTGTATTGGCTATAACAAGTGAATTTCATGTAAATCTTAGGCTTTATTCAAGTCTGGTTTGGAATAACATTCTCTGCGTTGGAGTAGGGACAGGCTGACTTCTGCATTGTACCTTGTTGGGTAGGAAGGAGAATAGTCTGTGCCTGTTTTTTCTAAAGGTAGCCACTTCCTTGTTTGGGGGGCAGGGCGAAGGGTAGGAATGGTGAGCTTATAGGGCTTCCTAGGTGGTAGCTGGGGCTTACAGGCTCTGGGAGTATGTACAGTGCTAAGGATCTCACATGTATGAGCACTGGGCTCATAGTCCCAACAACACAACAGTCCTTTTTTGAGTAACATGCTGGGGTCTAGTAGCACTTTTGAAATAAAAGAAGCTAGCAACTCCACTGGAAAGGTTTTGCTGGCAGTGTTGCTATAAGGGGCCACTGTAAGAAGAAACCTAACTCAGTGTACTAAGGGTGATTTACATACCTAGGACCCTCCCCCAAATACCTTGTTATTTCTATTTCTAAATAACGGATGGGCATAGGACAGTGGGCTTGTACTGACAGACAGCCACAGGTAATGACTTAGGTGCTGTGATAGAGAGAGCTTCAGGAAATATCTAGAAAAGCCTCAGCCCTGGGTGGGGAGACCCAGCCCATAAATAAAAGCTGGTAAAAGTGACAGGCATGGGTCTGTGGACACAGAACGTAATAATGAGGGCAACCGGTGCGTGTATCTCTGCTGCTGAAATGCTGGGGCAGAGACAGCCCGTCTAGACAACAGAGTCTCAAAATGAGGGTGGGAGAATAAGAAAGAGATGGGGCTTTAATTATGAAATCGAACTTGTCTTTTATCCTAAAAAATCCTGGTTCTATTAGACCAGCGAAAAGGAAGCCATGGAGCCAGAATACAGGGTTTCCCAGGTGCTCACCTCAGATCCTCATCCTTGAGGATTAGAGAGTGGTGTCCTTATGTGAGCTGATGGTTAAGCTCTAGGACACTCTGCCTTTTAAATAAAGATTGAGACGACTTGCTGATTTTCTTGCACTGACTGTTCTGCTGATGGTAGTCAGAGTCTGTCCATATAATCTCTTAAGTAACTTGGGGTCCTGGGGGTAGGAGAATGGTAGAGAACCTTCACCTCCGGGGTCTAAGAAAGCAAGACTCCAGGGGTGAGAACCACCAGTCCTGAAGCTTCCATAGGCTCAAATTTAAGAAGCCAAAGGGTTTGGGTTTCAGTCCCACCTCGCTTTGCATTGATGGAGCGCTTCCCAGCATGCCTTAGCAGTAGATCAGAGGTCCTTACCTCTGTCTTAGTAGAGAGTTTGCTAGGCAGCTCCTGCAGTTATTGCCAGCTTCTCTGGATGGTGATGGAAGAGGAGAGGGGCTTGCTGTTTATATTGTGGTTCCTTCTCCTTCTTACCACCCAAATCGTAATCTCTAGGCACAGGACCTGGTAGTCTCTGTTTCTATTACACGTCTTGAGTGGGTTCATATGACTCCTGTGTGATGCCAGTTCAAACAATGAGGCCTCATTCCATAGGCTATGCTTGTCTCCTCCGGAAGTATTCCCTGTATGTAATGATGCTGCATGTACCAGTCGTCCCTCTGCCAAAAGTGGCCCAAAGGAACCAGTCCTTAGGCCTAGCCACTGCCTAGGCATCCTGTGTGAAGACCCCCTTGGCTGGTCTTGTTGGAGGACATTAAATAACCTGAGTGTCAGAGAGTTTAGGGTTCTACGAAAAATGCTGGGGGGAAGAGTATGGGGGATATTTACAAAGCAGGATTCAGCTGGACTGTGTCAAGAGCCAAAGGAAAATGTGTAGAAGGGTTGGGGGCAAAGAGAAGGAAGTGTGGATCGAATAGGGTGGGCTTCCACTAGTTAGGGCAACCTTGTGTGCAAAAAAGCAGGAAAGAACATGGGGTGCCATGGCCTCCCCTGATGCTCCTCCTGCCCCAGTTCTGCCTCTGTACATCAGCAGTCATCCTGTGAATCAGTAGAGTCCTCAAGGTTCAGCTCCTGGGTAGGGAACTTAGAATTTGATGTTACAGAAGTCTTTTAAAAATCCTACTCAGGTTTCTCTGATTTTCCAACGGCTACTGTAGCAAGGATATTTAACAGTAAATGATGATAACTTTATTATATAACACTAAGATAAGGAAGGTACTTTTAAACCTGGCCTGGGCATTCTAGAGGAATCCATACAGGTACTTCTTGGCTTTTTTAAAAAAAATGAGTGAGATGACTTGTCTGATGGTGATCTTCTTGCAGTACCTGCCCTGATGCTGGGCAGAGTCTAGCCACAGAGGTTAGACTACTTGGCACTGGCTAATGGGAGATGGCCCAGAACTTTTCACTGTAGTGTCAGAAAAGAAAGAACTGGGTTAGGCAGGGGGCCCAGGGCAGGGGGAGTGTGAAACCACCAATCCCAATCAATTTTCTATTTTGGTTTTGGTTTTCAGGGTGACTTTTTGTCTCCACCCCCACCTCCCTGTTTTTAAGAGGAATCGATTTTTTCCTAGAAACGAAACACATATAAGATGAAGTAATTTAATGCAACCCTGAACTATAGCCTTAATATGTATTAATATGTATTAATGTGTGTATATTTCCCATTAAAGAGGCTGAGGAGATGGCTCAAGGTTAAAAGCACCTGCTGCTCTTGTAGAAAACCTGAGCTTTGTTCCCAGCACCCACATGGCAGCTCACAACCATTTCTAACTCCTAACTCCAGTTCTAGACCTAGAACTGACCTCCATGGACATTGCAAGCATACATGTGGTACATACGCATACATGTAGACAAAACACTAATACATATACCATTTTAAAATTAGAAATAAATTTTTAAAAGGAATGGTTTCTCAAAGGGAATTCTCTGCCATTAAGAAATTGGTTATTTCTGTCTCCGCCAGCCTTCAAGGGAAAGCCCAGTCATTCCCCCTTCCCAGCTTGGTCCAGTTACGAGCTGGTTTCTGATAATGACTGACCCTGTGGACTGGTTCTGTTATAACCTCTCCTCCTCCAATTCATTCCACACTCACTCTGCTTCCTGTCTTGGGCAGCCAGTCACTACACTGTAGTTTTTTCTTTGAGATAAATGTGTCTAAAATGTTTATGTACTTTAAAAAGACACTGCAGTCATTCACAGTGGCCAGAGATGCCCTGTTCATTGTCCTTCTCCAGATAAAACCGTCAAGGATCTAGATGAGCACCGGACTGAATAGTCTCATTTCCTGTGACTCGAGGCCTTGACCAGCTTTCTCTAACTGCACGTGCAGTTCCCATTCTCTCTCGAGCTTTGAACAGTTCTGTTGTTGTAATTAGAGTGTTTTCAGTTGCTCAGCTCTGTAGACATTTATGGAGCCCAGGCCTCTGAAGAGAGCTAATGGTGTCTTGGGAGTTTAAACAACATACAATTCAGTAAAAACAGATACAGAGAAAGCCAGTGGCATGCGCTCTAAAGTGTGTCTTGCCATTGTTAGAAAATTTGACTCCTAAATATCCTGAGGGCCCTTCAGCCTTTGATGAGCATAGATTCAGAGTGGATGAGGATAAATAATTGCTACCTAATTAGCAAGGGCCACCTTCACTTCCAGGCAGTCTGGGATCAGTCCCTATAACAGTGAGGCAAGTATTCCCAGGCTCAGAGCAAAAGTACTTATAATAGGGAGCAGTCATGGCCTGCCCAAGAAAGAACCACTTTCATTTAAACCTAAATTCCAAATAAAAACTGTATCTGCATCGCTTTTCTCCTTAGGCGTGTGAAACTTTTCTTGTAGCAACCTGGACTTTTAAGACATTCCAATAAGCTTAGGTCAAAAACCCTTGGGAAATGTATCTTGGCCTTCTTCCAGTAAAGCCAGTTATTTTAGAGAGGTTACTTAAAAGGTGGGGCAAAGGGGAAATTTCTAGATTGTACTAGATCTCCATATGGTATATATATTTTTAATTTGGTTGTTTTGTTTTGTTTGAGTTTTTTGTTGTTGGTTTTTTGTTTTGTTTTGTCTTTCTGGTATGTGTTTTTTTTTAAACCACTGGATTTTTAAAACATCCAGTTTCATTATAAGGCTCCTTTGACAAAATAACTCAGAGAGCAGACAGCATGCTGAAACTCTGCATTCTAACTTCTGATGATCCTCCTGGTGGCTCTGTGGCTGAGCCTGGATAAGACCTGATGTCTCTCTCCACACCTCCAGTGCCAGTGACCTGTGAGGAAGCTCCCCTTCACCCAGCAGCCGGGGGAGCCGCGTGAGCGTGTTGCGGATGGCCCGGCCTTTTGCTGAGTGTTGTTTCTACTGTGTATTTCCAAGGGTGATGCTCCTGTGTGAGCACTTGGGTTAGTCAGGGCTTGTCATAACTGGAAGGTAGCTCACACTGGGGCCCAGACTTCCTGTCTGGAGCCAGCACTTCAGCCCTGGCCAGTTTCTGAAAGTACCACCCTCGCTTTCTCCTCAGCTCTGAAGTGTCTTTCATTTTCTGCCCAGGCTGAGGCTGATGTAGCTTCCCTGAACAGACGCATCCAGCTGGTTGAGGAGGAGTTGGATCGTGCTCAGGAGCGTCTGGCCACAGCTCTGCAGAAGCTGGAGGAGGCTGAGAAGGCTGCAGATGAGAGTGAGAGGTAAGAACACCAACTAGCTCCTGTGTGTGTGCACACGCATCACACACACACACACACACACACACACACACACACACACACATACACACCAAGGAGGTTGGAGAGATAGCTTAGCATTTAGTATTGACTGCTCTTCTAAAGACCCTGGTCTGAGTCCCAGCCCCCACACGGTAGCCCACAACTGTCCATAAGTCCTGTTCCTGATGCCCTCTTCTGGCATCTGTGGGCACTAGGCATGCATATGATGATGCATAATCATACATACACATAAAAAGATGAAATATGTCTACCAAGATGTCTTAGACCTAGGGGAAACAACCATGGTAGTCAAACAAGTAGAAGAAAACACCTAGATAAAACAGATACGTGATATGTTTTAGATTTTGGGGTATAGCCTATACTGGTGGGCAAATTAGGGCGACAGAAACATAAGGCAGCTGGTCACACTGAGTCCACAGTCTGGCAAGGATCCTGGAGCTAGTACTTGGCTAGCTTCCTCCCTTTTGTTTAGTCAGGGACTCTAGCCTGAGGAATGGTACTGCTCACAGTTAGAGTGGGTCTCCCCACCCTCACTAACCCACTCTAGAAGATCCCTGACTGGCATACCTGGGGGTCTATTTACCGATGATTCTGGATCCTGACAACAATCCATTTTAACCATCACATCACACAAGCTGACCACACTGCAAGGCTTTTTTCTCTGTACTCTGCCATGCAAGTCACAAAGTGTGATCATGAGACTAGAGCATTCTATAAGGTGAGGGATGGCATAGCAGAATAAACCCAGAGCAGTGCAGGCATGCCTTATTCCTGCTGGAAACTGGGCAAATGAAGGTCCATTTCTCCACCACTACTTTGAAGTGACCCTCTGCTCCTTGGCACCGCTATGGGGCACCACCATGGGCACCGCTGCAGACTTTAAGGCTAAGGAAACTTGTTAGCTGAAGTTTTTGGCTTGATATTTACTACCACTTAATTTTTCTTGCCAAGAGCACAGGGGTTCTTTAAGGTGACCTATGGTGTCTTAGTATGTCAAATAGCAGTAGTCTTGTGAATGACTTCTTCCTGCTACTGAACTTTTAAATCCAATCTGGCAGCACAAGACTGGAGGAAAAGGAATGTAGAACTTATTTGTTATGGTGCCCTCTTCTGGCACCTAAGGGTACTGTGTGCACATGGTATATATACATACATGCAGGCAAACACAGACACCAAGTAAAAAAAAAATCAATGTCTTTTAAAAATAGTCCTTTACTAAAACTGCTTACTTAAATTTTGCTAAGTGAGACCCATTCATGGCTCGCCTATGTCATAAATCTGTAAACTCTAGATCAGTTAACATTTCTGAACTGTAGCACCATGCCATAACATCCCATGTCAGTCTTACCTGCAATACCTGTTCATCCTTCTCTCTCTCTCTCTCTCTCTCTCTCTCTCAGTCTATGCCTCTCCCTCTCCCTCTCTTCCCCTCCCCTCTCTCTCCTACCCACTAAACAGGGTTTCTCTGTGTAGCTCTGGTGTCCTGGAACTCCATGTAGATCACGCTGGCCTCGAACTCAGATCCACCTGCCTCTGCTTCCTGAATGCTGGGATTAAAAGCAGTGCCGCTATACCCAGTTTGTCATCCATTTCAATCTACAGTCTCCCTCAAGAAGAGGGAGGAGGTGGAGAATCTCTACATCTAACAAATAAAACATGTTAGCTTCCCTTATTTCTATGCCTCCCAGATTCAAATGACATCCTGACATAGCACCTTCTACTTAAGTTGACCTGGAAGTTTCACCAGTACCCCAAGATCTCATTCACAGTGAACAGAGAGAAAAATGTGTCTTTTCTGGAAAATCTTGCTCTGTCTTTGGAAAATAAACGGCCCTCTGCTCTCCCTTGGCCGCTGTGTGCCTGGAGGCTCCTACTCCATAGCAGCGACAGTCTTCTCTCCATCTCTGGCCTTCCTGCTTGTCTATCTTTCCAGAGGCATGAAAGTCATTGAAAGCCGAGCTCAAAAAGATGAAGAAAAGATGGAGATTCAGGAGATCCAGCTGAAAGAGGCCAAGCACATTGCTGAAGACGCTGATCGAAAGTATGAAGAGGTCAGTTTCTGGGGTGCAGAGCCTTACCAAATCCCAGCCGTGACTGCCGGGGAGTAGGATGCTCTCTGGGTCCCTGGGTGTAACAGTCAGCTTCCCTGATATAAGTGGGTGGTTCTGAGAAGCAGGATTCCTTTATCTGCAGAAACTGGTTCTTACTGTGATAAGCCAGCCGGTCATCTGCACTGGGAGGAGAGATCAGTACTCCCCCACACCCTGGGAGTACTGGCTGGGACAAAAACAACTTTAGCCAGTAGAGGTGGGCCCTTAGGAAAGCTGTGGTATAGATGTTTCAGTCCCAACATGGACCACACGACTCAGAGAAGCTTCTCTAGGATGGAACAAATTCTGTTAGCCTAGGCTCTGCAGTAAAGGGGTCCCTGGTGTGGTCCACATGAAAACAACCTGATAAAAGCCAAAACAACTGTAGGTTCCACTTGGCTCTTTTGGCTTTTTGGTTCTTTTGGGGTTTTTTTGTTTTGTTTTGTTTTTTGTTTTTTTCCTGTATTTCCTCATGGCTGCCTGACACTGCCCAGTGGAATTGAGCTGTCTCTGAGGAACTTTTTCTCTGGGGCTGCATATCTGACTGTAGATGACCTTGCAGGCATCGCACTGGTTCCTGCCTTCTGCGGTGCGGATCTCTGCCTGGTGCAGGCCTTGGGTTTATTTGTGGTGCTCTCTCAGCAGCCCCTTCCTACCCGTCTAAAATGCCTCCTCAGGTCTCATCATCCTGCTATTTTTAAGATTGCGGATTTTATATTTCTCTCATTCCGAGAATTGGCCTTGGGTGCTTTGTAATTATCTAGACTCCACCTGGGAAGAGCTAACCATTCTGGTCTCGGTGAGAGAGGCTGTGGTCTCTCCGCCGGTGTGCCGAGTGAGAGCTGCCTGTCTTTACTCAAGGGAAAGAGGAGCATTCCATTTGCAGACAAGAATCCCTAAGGGCCAATGCATATAATTTCTATAACCACCCCCTACACAAAGTATGCCAAGCCCATTGCGTGCCTGCTGTGTTTGCCCTGCTGCAGGTGGCCCGTAAGCTGGTCATCATCGAGAGTGATCTGGAACGTGCAGAGGAGCGGGCCGAGCTCTCAGAAGGGTAAGGGGCCCGTTGCCACCACGTGTGGGGGTGCTGCAGAGCAGCTGACTAAACAGCATGACCTTCTGGCAGCTGCACATTTACCCACCTCAGCTCCGGGCTCCTCGTGCGCTCAGTGTGATGTGGATGAGCTGTGAGCGTGGAACACGGAGGAACCACGTGGGGTGTCTGAATGCGTGTGGCACTGCATGCCTTACCTGCACTGATTTTGTGAATGGCCTTGTGCATTTCCTGTGTCCACTAACAGCCAAGTTCGACAGCTGGAAGAACAATTAAGAATAATGGATCAGACCTTGAAAGCATTAATGGCTGCAGAGGATAAGGTACTGATGGCTCACGTATAATTTTTAGGTTTAACTGCATCCCAGACAGCTTTGAGCTTCCAATGTCTATTGGTCAGTTTGGTGTAATGCCTGTACCTCCGCTACACCCTCTGCTACTTATATCTTGCTTCAAGTGCTTTCTCTTGGTCCTTTATGCTCTTTGTTTTTCCCTTCATATGTACTCCGAGGGGTGGCCAATAAGAAGCCAAATCATCCCACCCAGGAGATGCTGGATTTGGTCTCTCTGCCCCTCTACTAATGGAAGGCAGAGCCCGTGGCAAAGCCAAGCTCTTCCTCGATGGTGGTTTGGCTACTTTAAGGCCCCCCCACACACACACCAGCTCTAGGACTCCGTTTTCATTTTTTCCCATCCCTCTCCTTTTTTCTCTTCTCGTCCCTTGGGCTTCTCCCACCCTTTCTGCTTCTGATCGAAAACATTAGCAAATGTGCCGAGCTTGAAGAAGAATTGAAAACGGTGACGAACAACTTGAAGTCACTGGAGGCTCAGGCTGAGAAGGTAGGCCAGGAGCATGGCGTGGGGAAGACATCTTTTTAAGAACTGCTCAAAAGAGGCCCCGGTGGTGACAGTAGTGGCGCAGGAGGCATTTTAGCAAGGAACAACGTTTTGAGACAATTTTCTAATTGTTATTGGATAGTAGGATTTGTTTGTTTGTTTTTTAAAAAAAAAAAAAAAAGGTTAGCTGAGAATGTATCTTATGTTGGGTAAATCACCAATTTAATTTAAACAAAGTGCCGAGTGGATAAGTTATCTCATTCTTATCCCATGTAAAGCAATAGGCAAGGAAGCAGAGAGTGTATTGTAGTGTGCCATGTGATACCTGAGGTCCTGTTACCTGCTAGGAGATCCCAACATCTGCTGGTTGGGCTGGCACGTCCCCTGTGTGAGAAGGCGTGAGTGTGAGAGCCGCAGCCTGACATCTGGACTGCTCTTTCTAATTACAGTACTCTCAGAAGGAAGACAAATATGAAGAGGAGATCAAGGTTCTCTCTGACAAGCTGAAGGAGGTAATGTGTGAGAGAGAGAGAGCCTGGGGGAAACCGGCCGGGTTGTGATTAAGGGTCTGTGGAGTGGGTCGAAGCACTGTCATTTGGAGGTGCATGGACCAAGACGTATTCTTGGCGTTCTCGGGACATATACACTTGAGTTTTGTCCTGGTTTCCCCTATATCTGTAGCTGCTGGATGGGCTCTCCCTGACCTTGCCTCAAGTGAATTTAATCATTCCAGGCGGAGACTCGGGCTGAGTTTGCAGAGAGATCCGTAACCAAATTGGAGAAAAGCATTGATGACTTAGAAGGTAAGATCTTTAACATTTCAAATTCAGTCCGTGGTTAACTATAACTCTCTCAATAAAACAGTCGTCCAATCTGAGGGCTTCCACCAGGACACGCCTGTCTGTCGTCACACTTCCTGTCTGACTGTCCTCTGGGATTCTCATCTGTTAACGTTGAAACCCTTGGACCCGAGTCCTCAGTTCTTGGGGTGACTTAGTCAGCTGCCAGACAGCTTTCGTCTAATTTCTTGCACTTCAGAAATGGGTCTGGGCTGCTTATCACTGAGTGAAGTAATTCTAGATGAATGCGACTCTGGTTTTCTGTACCTCTGGCAGTATTTCCTAGTTGTCAGAACAATGTGGATTTATTTTAGACACAGCCCATCTTCCAGTGTAACCCCAGAAGAAGGGCTTGGTTTAAGTTCGTATTATTGGCAGAATATTCCATATTTTGAAAGGGTAGAGGGTAGGAATCAGTAGGGCATTGAGTGTCAAGCATTTCTCCAAAAAAAAAAAAAAAAAAAAAAACCAATAACAACAAAAATCACACACACCATACATTGAAGGCAGAAGGGGTTCAAGAAAATAAATGACAACAAAAAGTAAGATGTGTGAGAGGAGAGAGAGCAGTGTATGGGTGCAAGCTTGCAGTGTGTGGCAAACACAAACCCAGCACTATTAAACCGCAGACAAGCCGCAGTGATAACCCCAGTGCTTTTCAAGCATCTGGTATAGCAACAGGTAGCTTGAAGGAGAGGACCACGGGACTAGATAAAGTGCCACCAAGAAATCAATATCCCCTGGTCTGGCTTGGGCAGGAAGTAAGAGGTTTGAAGGTAGCATTGCAGACTGTCATAGCAAACAACTTGCTGCCTTTGGCTCTCCCTCCCCATAGCTTATAGCCGCTGGTGGCTGACTCCTCCAGTGCAATTAACTGATAGCTTTGTAAAAGGAAAGCTGTTCCATTACCCATCCGGAGAGACAGTTTTCTGTGGGTGTCTAGGATTTAACAGCTCGTTGGGATTACCCACCCCTGGTGTTGTGTTTTTCATATTGGGTCTTTCTTATTTTATTTTCTAATGGGTTTTTGTTCTCTTTGTTTTTGTTTCAATTCCTTTAAAAACAAATGGCACGCCTCCTGCATTGGCCATCTGCTGCGGCACCAACCCCTTCATGCACTGCCCTTTCCTTGCTGCCGTGTGGGGATGGCGCCTGCGCCACCCTTGCTCACCCTCCATCTCTTGACCATTCTCCATGTCCTTGCACCTCTGCCTTCCACTTCCTGCTCATAGACGAGCTGTATGCTCAGAAACTGAAGTACAAGGCCATCAGCGAGGAGCTGGACCACGCTCTCAACGATATGACTTCCATGTAAATGTTTATGCACCCTGCTTGCTTGCACCCTCATCCTCATGCTCGTGTGATGACCTCACCGTGGCTCCCTTCTCCGTCCGTGGTCTCCATTTCTGCACCTTTTGTTGGCTCTCTCGCATAGCTTAGGATGCGTTCTCTTTTTCACATTGTACTAACAAAGGCCAAGTGGATTCAGTCCATGCAAACCATTTCAGAATCCTTTCATTTTATAAATGCAGATCTAGCTTGTTTCTGCAGAGAGGTGAACTGGACTCTGAATAGACCCCGAGTATGTCCTTTTAAAACCTTAAACCAGACTCAAGTAAAACTAGGAAGCCATGATGCAGTGGTGCAGGAAGTTAGGAAGAAATAACAGGTTGTTTCCTGGGATTCTTTCAGGTACAATATGGTCATTTTCAGTTAAAGCTGCAAGTTTAAAGTATCACATTATTGAGGATCTGAAGAAAAGGAAATGGGCAATGACCCAGTAAAAATCTCTCCTTCCCTTGTTATGAATTCCAGAGCAGGGCTGGACGTGGGGAGTACATGCCTGTTGTCCTGCCATGTAGAAAGCAGAAGCAGGTATATCTCTGAGTTTGAGGCCAGACTGGTCTCTAGCAAGTTACAGACCAGCCAGGGCTATATTGTAAGACCCCTGTCTTTAAAAAAAAAAAAAAAGAGAAAGAAAAGAATTGAATTGAATCCCAGAGCAAAAATGAATGGTCTCCTGAGGAATCAAGTCTTCTAGTTGATGTGTTTATGTTGAGTGAAAATAAAATACCCCACAGTAAATAAATGCTTGCCACAATCCACATCAGAGAAGCAAAAAATAAAACATTTATACAATATGAATTTGGAAATTAGTTGTCCATATTTTACTTTTGTGAGGCAATAATAGTTGTTTGGGGATCCTCAAACATACAGAGCTAATTTACATATGACTAACTGTGCTTGCACCACTTGGGACTCTAACTCCTGGAGTGTTTCTTCTCCATTCTAATCCTGCTGGGTTCCATCCAAGCCGGGAATGGCTTTTCTTTAACCATTCAGAAACATAGTAACTTCAGGAGTGCTACAAGTGCCTGCCGCTTTGGAGGTCCCAGAACATCCTGTAGAGACCTGGCTGTCACCATAGAAACAAGGGTGGGCCTCATCTCCACCATTAACAAAGGAAGAGTGAAATCAGCTTATCTATTGTCACAGTCCTCTGGATCAATAAAATGGCATACTCCACAGGGAGAGCTCTTGAGAGTGATGAAATGCCCCAAAAGGAGGATTTAGCTTAAACTTTGGTTTTTAAGTTATGTTTATGGCTCTTCCTCAAGGTTGGCCCATGACAGCCTTGGGTCCAGGCAGCAGCCGCTGAGGAAGGCCTCCCCCAGGTGCAGCTGTGGTGGATGGCTTCATACCTGCTTGCATGTCAAATACTGCTGTCATCTGTTTGGTTTCCTTCCTTTTTCCCTTTTCCATTGCTCCACTTTTTCTCTTTTACCTTTTATTTCACGCAGATAAGTTTCTTTGCTTCACTCCTCCCAAGACTCCTTCATCAAGCTGGATGTCCCACCTCTCTGAGCTCTGCATCTGTCTGCTCTCCAGCTGACCCAGCTTTCTCTTTAGTGCCCACCCACCTTAGGGCCAGGCACAGACTGTGCTTTCTATTGTACAGAAGCAATTCGCCCAGTGTAAAATAAACACTGTACGCTATTCCTGTTTGCTATTCTTCTACTCCTTATTTATTGACATTTTCGTCTCAACGCTCAATAAAACTACAGTTCTGCTTCATGCATCTCAGGATACTTTTTTTTTTTTTTTTTTGAACATTAAATATCATTAGCGATTTTTAAAGTAGTAGTTCCATGTACAACTTTTTAAAATGCTACCCACACCTGTGCCCCTCCAAGTTGTGGTTTCCAGGTGCTGCAGTGAGGCCAGGTAGCTATGGCTTTAGGAAGTGTGATGGTTCTGATGTGCAGTTTGGGTTCAGAACCTCCATAAGAGCAGGTAGTGGGGTCAAATCCTGGTTTGAGCAATGTTTTTAAACTCTGCCAGTAGTGTAGCTTGGGACGTAGCCCCTCTCCGTGTCATACAGAGATGGCTCCGCCTGGCTAAGTAATGGAAGCCTGGGTAGCCATCCTGTACTTGCCAGAGAGGGCAATTACACACCGTGACGAACTGGGGTTATAGCATTGTAAGTCATGGTTCTAACTTTTGTGGCCAAGAGATGAGTTGAAGCTTTTATTTTTCTGTAAGTAAATTCATTTACACAGACACATTCATTTTAAACACAAAAAATGACATTCTAGGGATTCTAAGTATTACTCTATTTGTTCCAATGTTCTTAAGCACATCCTGCGTTCTGCCGATGGTGGCTTCTATAAGACAAATCCCCCCCCCCTTTTTTTTTAATGCTCCACCGCAGATGAGTCACTGACACCCACCAAGGAACAAGCTTGGTTTCAGTCACAAACAGCAGTTCCATAACTCGTATTTCAGAACTAGGACTTTAAAACAATGAAGCCTCTAGCTTCTAGGTTCTCACGTCAGCCTGGCTCTGTTCTCCAGTGTTCTAAAGCATGAATGACCCTCATCTGTCTCATATATGGTACTCATTAGCCTAATAAGGCTGCCATACGGCTCTCCTCGAGTAAATTTGAGCAAGCTCTGAAAATAATCATGTACTCTGAAATCTTCAGAGCAAAGTTTTTTTTGTTTTGTTTTTTTTGTTTGTTTGTTTTTTGTTTTTTTAACAAAGGGTCTGAATTAAAATATTTTAGTTAGTGGCATGGTAGACTCTAATTTTAGGATCCAGGCAGAGTCTCTCCCCTGAAGGCTGCAAAGGCTTCTGCAGTTTTCTGTTTTTTCCTTTCCCTAATGTTCCACGGGCCTGCTTCTCACCATGATTTAAGAACCTGGTTCTTTTTAAACTTCAGACTAATAGCAATGCTCTTTCTGAGTGATCTGCCACGGTGGAAACAAGACGCTTGGAGTTCTGCCGAGTTGTTCATGCCTCTTGGGGTACAAATTTCTTGGCTCTCCTGGAGATTTCTCACAATTTCTATGAGGTTCACTGCGGGAGAAATAGGAATGAGCAGACCATAAAGGCAGATCCCAAGTACACAGAGACAGTAAGCTGAGGTTATCAGGAGTCTGTTTAACAGGCTTCTGGTTGAGCAGAGGCCAGCCTGTATCAGCAACTCTTCCAAGAGCCTCAGCTGGCCTGAACCAGCAGCACTTGCCAGCTCCGAGACCAGAGGTCTCAAGACACCTGGGGTCTGTGCAGAACAAGAGGGTGAGCACTTACAAATGTGACTGCCCTCAGGTCACCCCAGTCCACCAGCTCCCCTGCCGCTAGAAGAAACAAGACCCAAAGTGGGTTGAGGCAGAGAACGCTGAAGTGTAAGCCTAACTCCTAGTTGGCCTCTGCATTCTCCAGTCAGTGTTCTTCTGTTCTAATGGCTAAACATTTGGGTTCTGCAAATGGGGCGTCTTCTTGGCTGCTCATGATGGCAGTTTCCCACCATGATACTGTGGGTGTAGTAATGGGGTTTCTATTTTGCAACCTCTTAAGTATGTGGAAGACACTGGAAGATAGCAGGGTATGAGAGGAGTTGAGCTGGGCGTGCTCTTCGTCCTGTATAAGCGGGCCGTGTGTGGGAACCGAGGAACGGGGTGAGTGCTCTGTGGTAGATATTGTGTGTTTTGAGCCAACTGAGAACAGAAAGTTTCACTGGGCACTGTCTGGAGGAGATGAGAGCTGAATGAAGTTTTGAATAGAAGTTAAGAGAAAAGGCATGGGTTGAATGTAGTTCTTCATAGTTCCCTGCAAACATAAGGACCACAGCAGTTTGCCTCCCCTTCTACCACTTATGGGAGGAAGTTGACAGAACCACTGCATTTCCCAGCAGTGAGTGCCGGGGTTGACCAGTAGGCGGTAAGGTTGTTAGTTCTCCAAGATCATCAAGTAGAATGTCCAAGTCCATGGAGTCACCGTCATTCAAAGCAATCACACATGCCAGTTTCCCTAGTGTGTGCTAGTCCTTTACCTGTCACCAGATGTCCCCTGATCATCAGACACCAGCAGAGTCTTGTGGTGGACTGCTTTGCCACCCAAATGGATCCCCCTGGCAGTACATAAAGTTTGTATCACACTAGGAAAGTATGAAGGTTTGAGGGGATTTGTTTGTTTTTTTTAGGGGCTGGGGGTTTCATAGACCACAATGTGAAGTCAGAAGATAAATTGTAGCCAGGCAGTGGTGGCGCACACCTTTAAACCCAGCACTTGGGAGGCAGAGGCAGGCAGATTTCTGAGTTCGAGGCCAGCCTGATCTACAGAGTGAGTTCCAGGACAGCCAGGGCTACACAGAGAAACCCTGTCTCAAAAAACAAACAAAAATAGATAACTTGTAGGAGTCAGTGTGGTTTTCCTTCCACTGTGTAGAACCTGGGACTCAAACTCTTGCATCAGGCTCTGCGACTGGCACCTTTGCCCGCTGAGTCATCTTCCTGGCCCAGTTTTATTTACTTTATGCATGCCGTCAGCGCCCGGCATGAATGTCATCCTCTTGAAGCACACAGATAAGCTCTGAATCAGTGTGGAGCGGAGATAAATGCTTGTTTACTGTGGGTAACATATTGTCAAAGTCGAGTTCAGCCTTGGTATGTCTCTTGGTGTAGGGGGTGGGGGGGGCAGGGGGAGGGAGATGAAGAGTTTTCCAAAACTGCTCCATGGGGCAGAAACGGTAGCAGAAGCTCAGCAGCACCCTGAGCAGAGAGGACAGGGTTCAGGAAGAGTGTACACAAGTGCACAAGTAGGCCAGTCAGGAGCTCACCTAGAATCTCCACTGAGCTCTAACAAGGCTTGAGTGGCTGGGGCTGACCTCAGTCCCCAGATCTGTTGTCCTAAACTACACATAACCGAGTTCACTGGGTGGCTTTAAGGAGGTGCAAAAGGAGTGTTGATTCCTTCCTGCATCCTGCACCTCTTTACGTCTATTCTACGTCAAGGAAAGATTCCGGCCTCTCCTTTACTCTTACAGACCTTGCCGTGCACCCTAGGGGGCACAGGGCAGAGGGCCTAGGGTCAGGGTGCACAGTTGCTGTCCTGCGGATCGCGTTCCCAGTCTGTTAACCATCTCTCACTGACTCTAACTAACCTCTCCCTTCTGCCTCTTCTTTTCTGCTAACCCTTGCTGACCTGTCCAGATCAACTCTACCATCAACTCGAGCAAAACCGCCGCCTAACTAACGAGCTAAAGCTGGCCCTGAATGAGGATTAGAAACTTGGGCCAAGTTCTAGGAATGGAGTCCATGTTCAGAAAATCCATGACTCACGGGGTTAAAAAGTGATAACTTTCTGGAGAAATGGGAAGGAAGGGCATGGGCTAGATGGCTGCCTGCCTGGCCTGCATTTTCCTCTGTATAGCTTCATTAAATCCTCAGTAACCAAGAAGTTTTTATGATATATTATGTATATGTAAAAATATTTATACCAATCAATTCAGCTCTTCCTGCATCAGTAGGTCCTCTTTGAACTGATTGATAATGAGGACTCCTCTCCTCTCCTCCAAAAAAAAAAAAAAAAAAAAAAAAAAAAAGGGGAAAAAATTTTCTATTTCCTCTAAACAGCTATGAGTCCTGCTTTAAATATCTCTTACAAGTTTGTATTCCAAGCATCTTCATAACATGTGTAGTGTTTGAAATGTGATTCAATGTACCTATGCTTGGGCAAGATAGCTTTTGAAAACAGGAGCTCGTACCAGAAGTCCCTGGTTAAAAGGTATGCTTTGTTAAGTTTAACGGTGTTGGAATCTGATGAGCTTGTCATGCTAATAAGTGGGATACTATAAAAATACTAAGAGAATGTCCTAATGAAGTGTGCATGAGATGTCTTGATATAACCATTTGTGAGCAGTAGAAATAAACCGTTTAAAGTTGGTCAGAACTTTCCTTACACCATCTTTGTTTTCTGTGAGGCTGTGTTCTGGCACAGCTACCAGATCTTTAACCACCTGTAACTCAGAATCCCGTGCTGGTATTAACGTCTTTGGTTTGTGTAATGATGCTGTACCTACCTGTATTTGGTTTTTGACCCTCCCTGGTTCCCGTAGCATGCAGTGGGTGAGCCTTCACCAAACACACCCTGCACTTTAAGTCAGGGTGGGTTGCAGGTGTAGGTGCACCCAGAGCCTTGTGTAGATGTGAGTGATGTCCAAAGCATGTGTCGTGCCACTCATTTGCGTGTGACTGATGTTTGCTTACTAAATGTACAAGCCACCACCGAGTGTGAAGCTCAGCTACTCATGACTCAATTTTCTAATCCCATCACAGAGAAAGTGGCTCATGCCAAAGAAGAGAACCTTAGTATGCACCAGATGCTGGACCAGACTTTACTGGAGCTAAACAACATGTGAGACCCTCCTTAGCTGCGGCCACATTCTCTCATCCCTCTCTCCCATTGTTTAATTTTGTCTTTAAACACGTGCTTACCGTGAAACCCCTTCAATGCGTTTTTTTTTTATATATATATACTTTTACCACTGTCACTGAAACATCTGCAGAGAGCCAGCTAGGGCAGGGGGTGGGGAAAGACACAGAAAGGCAAGCCCAAGTCGGGGAGCTTATTATTTAAATGTGCCATTTCCCAGGTTGACATTGCCACACTTCATAGAGTTTAGGCATGCAGTTTGCTTAGCCAGTGTAGGAAAGCCTCATGAAAACTGAAAGATTACCAGCCAGAGTGCCAACGGTGGGGTCACCCACCGGGAAGACTGATGTTGGAGACAATCAGGTGCGGATTGGTGCTAATTTAAACAAAAGGGCCCCTAGGGTCTTTTGTTCAATATTATACAATTTAGACTTCTGTCCAACACTAATTTATTTTGTCTTGAGTTGTACTTCGAGAAAAGAATATGGGTTTCATATGCCCGTGTTCCTTAAAGCCAAGGGTTTGAAAGCCATGCTGGTCATCTGAGATTCTCATTCCTTCCTAGCAGACATGCTTGCAGCCCCTTCCAACTCAGCGGGGAAGAGCTCACTGCAGGGATCACCCCCCTTCCCAGTTCTCCATGTCAGGGTAAAAGATCTAGGCACTACATATGTAATTGGTAAAGAAAAGGCATTTTTTAAGAGTTATAACTATGTAAACATTGTATAATGATATGAAATAAAATGCACATTTAGGACATTTTCTAAATCTGGTGGTCCTGTCGTTTGTATGGTGGTGTCATTGTTGTTGTTGTTGTTTTATTTTGTGAACTTAGTTCAGTTGACCTGCCTTCCTGAGAGGTTGCTTACGGTGGTGTTCCATGGAAGCTGGATCCCCTAGCTAGCCTCTCAGACATTATTTAAGTGGTAGCAGTCAGGAAAATGCCCTTTCCAAAAGTCATTTTCCATGTTACCAGCATAGTTCCATGGAATAAGAGACCTTTTACAGTGATCTGTAAACTGCTGTGTGGATTTTTTCCCCTCAGATCTTAGCTAAGTCTCGATGCATCCACATTTCAGTTCAGCCAGGGGTGGGCTCAAGTACCAAATCTGTGGTTTTGCTTAGTTTTTGTGGAGCTTTGTGATTTTCCGTTTTCAAATTCTTTACATCTTCATTTTCTCAGAGTGAGAAACTGAAAATATCTTTTCCCTAGCTCTTGAAGACACTAAACAAACAGAATATAAAAAGAACCACTTGGCTTTGGTTATACTACAATGAGATTTAAAGGGGCTGGGAGAATGGGCATTTCTCACCCAAAGCAAACATAGAGTGTTAATAAGTGAAAACTCATTTGCATGCACAAATAACATTTTGGTTCACAAGCATTAACTGTTCTGGTTTTATGGCGAAGAATCCAAACAGCCTGGAGACCTGGCTGTCCGATCTATATAGAGAGCCGTTCCCTTACGCTAAACAAATAAGTACTTAAGTCCCATCCTTCCGCTGTTCCACCATCCCCCGTTCTCGATGCTCCACCGTAGTCATGGAAGACTTCCTGAAACTCAGCATTCTCCCTTCAGATCTGGCTTCAAGTCAGGAATCACTGTGAAGAGCCTCAGTGTGAGGCCTCATCACCACAGAGATGAGGTGAGTTCACTGTACTGCTGTCGGGATTTGATTATGGAGCCGATACTAGACACCTAAACACATTCTGTACCACAGCTGCTTGCCTGAATCTGTCACATGTCCAGAAGACCCCCCCCCCAGGGTTTTTAAGGCTACCTTTGTGAAGCTAGAAGAACCCTCCCTTTGACGTGGGTAAGGGCAACTCTTATTGTCCTCAGATACCATCTCTCTTATGTTATAGGCTATATTCAACTTACAGAGAGCAGGTCCACTTGTGCACGGCTCTACAGCTCACAAGGGATGACCAAGGCCTCAGGCTTTGGCCTGGAGACACCAAAGCTCAATTTGGATTCTTATGTTATTACAAATATGTGGCAGCAACAGAAAATTGGAAAGGTTGCAGCAGCGGGATCACGCAAACCCAGTAGTTTCTACGTCTTCCAAACGAACATACACAGGAGAATAGCCATGTCTCCCCATGGCACATGCCTTGAGTCTGACCCAGTGTGATAGCCTCTGGGCAGGCCACCCTGTACGGCCAAGGGAAAGAGATTAGGAATCAGACAGAGCAAAGCCAGGTTGGAAGCTGACAAGGATATGCGAAATGTAGTTGAGATGCATACTGTGGATTCCGTTGCTTGAGACTACAGGCAGAAGGCTGTAGTAACTCAGAATTCCCTGTGAACTCCTAAGAGAAAGGATATGAGTGAGAATGTATCTTCAAGACAGAGTCACATGAGAGTTCTAGAGTCTTCAGAGAGAGGGAAAAAAAAAACCATTGTATGTCTTATTCTGAACTTAATGAAGCTGTAGTGAGCAGAACAATTCCTCTTCTGACTGACTGCTCCTGGAGAATGTTAGCAAGAAACAAAATCTGCTGGTTGTCTTCCTGGAAGCCTGGTTTTCTATTTTTCTCCATGAAAATATTTTTTACTTGGACAAATATTTGAGTGTGTTAACAGTTCCCTCAGCTTGTCAACACTGTGTGTGTGTGTGTGTGTGTGTGTGTGTGTGTGTGTGTGTATGCACTTTTCTACCGTCATGTCTATAGAGGAAAAAATATGAATTCTCTAGCCAAAACAAAAAACACTGGTAGATTTTGGGAGCCATCCCTTGCAGAATTATAGACAAGCTTGAAAAAAATAAGAGCTGCCAGGCAACGTAAGAAGTGTGCCCCCCCCCCCGCCCTTTGCTGGGCAGTGGTGGCACTCGCCCTTAGTCCCAGCACTTGGGAGGCAGAGGCAGGCAGATTTCTGAGTTCGAGGCC
>JADRCD010215975.1:4237-24346 GCA_019843815.1 Montemys delectorum | reverse complement strand
AGAGAGAGAGAGAGAGAGAGAGAGAGAGAGAGAGAGAGAGAGAGAGAGTATTTGATGTTGGTATTTTGTTTTACAGTGCTGCCAAGAAAGAGATGGGGTAGTAGAGGGAAGGAGGGAAGAGGGAGGGAGGGGGGAGAGAGGGAGGATGACAGCCACAGAGAGCCACGGACTAGTTGGTGCTGGTGTTTAATTGATAGTGCTGGAGATAGAACTTGGGTTCTCCACCATGTCAGGGAAGTGTCTGCCCTTGAGCTAACTCTTACTTTTGTTTTGCTTGTTTAAATTATATGTATGTGTGCATGTCTGTGCACATGAGTGAAGCAGGGCCAGAAGAGGCCAGAAGAGAGCAATGGATCCTCTGGAATTGGAGTTACAGGCAGTTCTTAGCTGCCTGTTTGTGGGTGCTGAAAACTGAGCCCTCTGCAAGAGCAGTGCACAGCTGAGACCTCTCTCCAATTGTTTGCTTTAAAGCAGAATCTCACTTGGTTACCCAGACAGGCCTACTACTCACTGTGTAGTCCAGACTAACCTCAAACTTAAAGCAATCTTCCTGCCTCAGACTAGTTTCAAGCCACACCTGGCTTCAAATCTTGGGTTCTGTGTGAGATTAGCAAAGCAACAAGATGCAATTGATTGGTTGACTGACCGATTAGAAAGACCGTGTGGAGCTTACTGGGGAACTATGATGGGCCAATGGCAAATATGGGAGTCCCATGAGAAACTGTGTCACTTGCTAAAACACAATGTGGCAGAAGTATGCTGAGTCCTTGAGTATAGGAGCACCAGCCCTAGAGAGCTTAATCCACGTTAGCAGCTCGACTTGTACTTCCAGAGGGCAGGATGCACAGTTGGTTCACTTCCCGGTGCCTGGCTCTGGGACCACATAGGGGAGGGGCTAGCCTGCTAGGGTGTGCCTGAATTCTGGGAAAGGGAACAGCTCCAGGTTGTATGCTGTGATAAAAAGAACACTCTAACCCGTTTCCCAGCAGGTCTTGCACCAACCTCTGATGAAGAGTTTGCCAAGGCTGGGTGTATAGCTGAATGGTAGAGAGTCCTGGGGTGCCTGGGGCAGGGAGTGGTGTTCCCAGCACTGCAAAGAAAAAAAAAATCCTAAGAACCTTGTCAATGCCTTCTGAAACGCCACTGTCTTGTATGGAAGCAGCTTGACATGGCTGCAGCCATCTTGAGTCATGAGCAGCACCTGGCTCCCTTTTCCTGCATAGCCTCCCAGCAAACCACAAACAGATATCAGTCTCCTGGGTCTTAATCAGTAACTCTCCCAGATCCTAAGATAAGGAGATACATTCTAGCCAATGGAAGCCCCTTAAATCCACTCGGACTTCTGACAGAGGCAACCGGTTGGTTAAGATGCTGCTGGGCCCATCTGTCAGCAAATTTCTGAGAAGTTGTAACATTCAGTCCCAGGTCTGTCTGCCTTTCTTGGTTTCCTAGGGCCTTGGGGGTGGGTCCTCACACCAGGCAGGACTACGTTGTTCTGGAAAACCTATGAATCACCAGGGAGGCTCGGTTCTCTCTGCCTTCGGGGAACACAGTTCACATTGCCTTTGAATGGTAAACAAACGTTGAGAACATTTAGGTCGACTTCCTGGGAACACGAAGTCCCCATCCTGGGTCTTACATGCCACACCCCCTCATCTTGATCCAGGGGATGCAAGGCCTCTCCTCGTCCTGGATGTATAATGAGAGGCCATTCCTTGGCAATCTGGGATCAGTGTGGACCTGAAATCCTGCCATCCCTGGACAGTAGTGTGAACTCACATTGTACTGGTTACCTATCATATATCATGCTGAAAAAGTGGTTTAAACAATAAACATGTGTTCTTTGCTCTGGCCAGGAATTTGGATGAGGGTGATCAAAGAGTCTGTCATAGAGTCACCATCAGGGTGTGGTCTGGGGCTGCTGTCTTCTGCAGGCTTGACACACTTTCTCTCGGGGCTAGTATACCAGCTGTTGGTGGGATGTTTCAGTTCCCCTTTGTGAGTGTCTGCCCCACTGTGTCTGGCTTCCCCAGTGAAGTAGTCCCAGAGAGCAGGGCAGAAACTCCAATATCTCTGTGATCTGTCCTCAGAAGTCACTCATCATCCTCTGCCATGTCCTTTGGGTCACTGAAGACATGCTGTTTGCTGGGAAGTGGCACAGGGGGTGTGAGATTCTTCATCATCTGGCCATCAGATTACAAGGACAGGGAAGGAAGGAGCCTGGGCCACTCTCTGGTCTTCCTGAGTGCCAGGCGCTGTACTAGACTTGTGGCTGCGCTTGCAGAGGCCCTGGAAAGCACTCTAGTTGTTAGAGGGCTCCTTAGATCACAGCAGCAGAAGCTACCCCAGCCAGGACTGTAGGGCTGGTGGGTGGCAGGACCTGGGGGAAAGGGGTGAGGCTTCCCAGCCCTGGAGAAATCAGAGAGGTCTCAGCAACAGGTGGCTTGGATATCCAGAACAGCTTAGGCCTGGAGGGGGAAGGGTAGGCCACACCACACATAGTCATAGCAGATGAAGGAAATCAGACCCATGGCACAGCCTTCAGAGACACCCCTCTTCTTAGTTCCTGATTGACATAAAGCTATCGGTCATGTGCTGTGCTCTGTTCTGGATGCTGTGTGCCAGCAGTGGGTCACAGGGACATGCCTTTGACCACAAAAACACTGTGGGGCTGGGTCAAGGACGGGGCCTAGAAATCACCACCAAAATAATGGGTGGTTCTGTTTTAGCCAAGCAACATGCACAGGCCACCTGCAGAGGGTACCACCATGTCCCCATGTGACAGATGAGAAAGCTGAGGCTTGGGAATCACAGCACTGGTTGAGATCACAGACAGGACGAGCTCAGGCTTTGCTGTGGACAACCACAGATGATCAGCCCAGACAGATGCAGGCATAGCAGCCTCAGCCTGCCTCTCAGAACACGCAAAGCCTCTTCAGCACTGGCCAGAGGCTTCCCAGGCCCAAGTTGGGAGGAGGCAGCCTGGACTCATGTGTGGATCAGCCTCTGTGCTCAAGGTCAGCCATGTGACCGATTAGTGGGGCCTGTGAGTCCCACGGGAGGGATTTTCAGGGATTGCTGAGAAGTGGTGTGTCTCCAAGCCTGGCCTCCCCCCCTCCCCTCCCTCCCTCCTTCTCCAGAGGCAAGAGAGATGCAATGGCTGATGAGGGTTCTGGTACCCCAAGTCTCAGTCTCCCTACATAGTCTGTCACCTGATCTACACTCCAAGTTTGTGGAATCATTGTAGTCAGTCACTAGAAGAGCCTTCGGAGTGCCAGGCACAGAGCATCCCTGCCCAGAATCTGTGAGATAATCCATGCATGTTGGTGTGTATGTGTATGTCCATTTCACAGGTAAGGAAACAAAATAGTTGGGTTGGAGAGATGGCTCAGCGGTTAAGAGCACTGACTGTTCTTTCGGAGGTCCTGAGTTCAATTCCTAGCAACCACATGGTAGCTCACAACCATCTGTAACGCCCTCTTCTGGTGTGTCTGAAGACAGCTACGGTGTACTCATATACATAAAATAAATAAATCTTTTAAAAATAAACTTTTTAAAAAAGGGAAACAAAATAGCAAAGTGAAGGCTGTTGCCCAGATATATGTGCAACCTCAGAGGCAGGCATATCAGTGTTCCTTCAAAATGACAAGGGCTCGGGCATACAGCTCGTCACACTGCTGTGCATGCGTGAGGAGTTGAGTTTGGATCCACAGCATCGGTGCAGAAGGCTTGTAACCTGCACTGGGGTCAGAGGGTAGGGGGTGGGGGGGAGATACCAGAGGATAGCTGGGACTTTCTGGCCACCATCCTAGTGGTGATGGGAGACAGGATACACAACCAATGACATAGCAAAACCAACCAACCAAAAAACAGAAAAATAAATGCACAAAAATAGGTGGGTTCCAGGTTCATGAGACTTGTCTCAAGGGAATAAGGCATTTTGGCAGGACACTTGATGCCTTCCTATGACTCTCCCCAGGAACAAAGGAGCAATCACCCCATCCCCACAGAACTCTACTTGAGGGTCTGGGGATGTGACTCAGCTGCTGAGTGATTGGCTCACAGGCATGCATCCCTGGGTTCTGTCTTCAGCCTCATGAACTGGGTATGTCGGCCCACACCTGTAATTCAGCAGTCTGAAGATAGAGGCAGGAGGAGCAAGAATTTCATGCTCATCGCTCATTTCTGACACGCAGCTAGGTCATGGCCAGCTGGGTACATGAGATCCTGAATCAAAACAAAAACAACAGCACAAAGCTCTCTGCTAGGATCAGCTGTGGTTGACTTTTTCATGGTCACCATGCTGGCCCCAGCCATCATAATTGACCAGCACAACTGGAGAAGTGGGGATGGACTGACGGATGCTGAAGGTCAAATCGTGGCAGACCTTGACTCTAGACAACTTTCCCTCCATGGCCTCACCGAAGGGAGCCACTCCTTCCCTGTGCTTGGCGTTTCTCAACTCTAACCCTATTCATTTTTAAATTTATTTTTTATATACATATATACCTACAAAGATTATAAACAAATGTCAGTATTTTTCGTGTTTATGTATTTTGAGTATTTTTTTCCGTTGTTTTGTTGTACTGGATGTTTTCTTTGAGATAAGAACTTGCTATAAGCCCTTGGCTAGCCTAGTACTTGCTATATAGCCCAGACTAGATTTACTAATAGCAATCCCCTTGCCTCAGCTTCCCAGTTGCTAGGATTATATGTGTGTGACTCCATACCTGTCAGGGCCATCCATGTGTTAACCAAGGATGGTACCACTAAATTACAACTTCCATGTTCACTGGAAGAAGGTCATGATGGATGATTCTTTTGGAACCTGTCTTTTTGCTCTCTATGACACATCCCCGAGGTTCATCTGTGTTGGTACATGTTGGTTCGGTACATTCATTTTGTTACTATACAGAGTTTATACGCAGATGGTGTGTTCTTTGTTTTCCTGTTACAGATGAGAAAAATGGGACTCAGAGAGGTTAAAAGCCTAAGAGGGGTCAGCCAGTTTCTAAGAAATTCATAGCTGGTCCCCAGATGATATGGCTCCCACTATCCTTTATACTGGATTATATGAAAAATAAACATGAAGAGACCCCTGGGAGCCATCTCATCCCTGGGGGATGGTCAGGATAGTCAGGCTTAACCAGGAAGTTGTCCAAGGTCAGAGAACACCCTCAGTCTTAGAGACATGGCTCATCAGTTAAAAGTACATGTCACTGTTGTAGAACACCAGAGTTTAGATCCCAGTACCCATACTGAGGGACACACAATTGCCTGTGACTTCAGCTCCAGGGGATCTGACACCCTCCCCCAGCCCTCTGTGCACTAGTGCATATGCTCACTCGAATGTGGGTGTGTGTATATATATATGTATTCATATACACACATATACATATACACACATAAATAATAAATAATAAAAATAAATCTTTAAAAATACCCAGTCACAGCCGGGCAGTGGTGGCGCAGGCCTTTAATCCCAGCACTTGGGAGGCAGAGGCAGGCGGATTTCTGAGTTCGAGGCCAGCCTGGACTACAAAGTGAGTTCCAGGATAGCCAGGGTGATCCAGAAAAACCCTGTTTCGAAAAACCAAAAAAAAAAAAAAAAAAAAAAAAAAAGACCCAGTCACCCTCAGTCCCACATGAGGACACAGCATATAGACCACAGTAGGCATGTAGGTGTTCTCTTCAGCTGGGCATGGTGGCCTGTAATCCCAGCACCTAGGGCAAGAAGATTGCCATGAGAGGCCCAGCCTGGCCTATATAGTGAGTTCTAAGCCAGCCTGAAGTACAGTATGAGGCCTATCTTACTAAAAGAGCCTCCCCCACATGCTCGATTTTTTTCTTAAAAAAAAAAAAAAACAACAACAACGAAAAAAAAACTCACGCACGCCCCCCCCCCCTCAATGAATTGGAACAGCCTGAGCCCGATTCAACTCTAAGCTTCAGTTTGTAACATGGCATTAATCATTCCTACCCAGAACATCTGAGAGTTAAAATTCGTGGAGGGGCCAGAGATACAGCCTGGTTGGCAAAATTCTTACCTAGCATGCACAAAGCCCTTGGGTCCATCCTCATCACCACTTAAACCCAGTGTGGTGATGCATGCCTAGGACATTTGCACTGGAGAGGTGAAGACAGGAAAATGAGGAAATCAAGATCATCCTCAGCTAGATAGTGAGTTTGAAGCCAGCCTGAGCTACATGAGAATAAATAAACAAATCTAATTAAAAGATCCAGAGCCAGGCTTTCACCACAGACAGGAAGCCAGCTAAAACTCTGCGCTACCCCTCTCTCTCTCTCTCTCTCTCTCTCTCTCTCTTCTCTCTGCTGGTGGGATGGTCTTTGTAGATATGCCTTGATCCCACATTTGGCTTCAGGAAGAGGGACTATCTTCCTTCCGTTATGTATGTAAGGTTTAACCCAAACCCTAGTCATGAGAGGCCTCCAAAGACCTCCTTGCAGCTTAGACTCAAGGCTACCAGCTATTGCCCACATTATCAAGGCTCCACAATCCAGCTCCTGCCTCAAATATATCATATCACCCAGCCCAGGAAGAAACCCCTCCTCCTATCTCCACCCCTCTCCCTCCCCATCTCTGGGGAGCAATAGTTGTTTCTCTCAGAGTTTTCACAGTTTCCCCACCCCTCAGACCAATAACCCTCTGTGCCTGGCACAGGCCCTGCCCTTCCTGCCAGGGGCAGCTGCTGTTGGGGGAGCTGCCTACCCACACACTACTCTGGCACCAGGCACTGGTTTAGTATAAACAAGAGTCCACAGACAGAGCCGACCTAGGGCCTCCTCAGAAAGTGTCCTAGCTGGGATAGTAGCAGGGCCAAGCAAAGCCACATATGGGTGTCTCTGGGTGCTAAGGGTTGGCTTTTTCTGACCTTTGCTGGTTGATCTATTCAGAACCACCCTCAGGGGGAGGTGGCTGAGGCCAAATGGCACCACCCTAGATGGAGAGGTGGCAGGTGTAGCTCCAGTACAGAGTGTGATTTTGGTTCTATGCCCAATATTCAACTCAGGGCAGAATGCAGAGGTCATAGGTGCATTCAGGAGCTTGGGTGTAGCCCATGGAGGGTAGTGGTGCTAGGCTCATCCCCTAGTTTAGGACTCAGAACAGTCTATCTGTACGTTGCTCCTGGTACCTGTGTGTGATAGCATGTGGCCTGAGCTGAGCCCAGTATTCTAAGGTGACAGGTGGGGGGGGGGGATGGGGGGATGGTTAGGAAGGCAGTACTACCCAGCGGGACTAGGGTCAAAGTTTAGAGTTAGGATGGGAAGTGTATCATAGGCTGGAAGGTCATGACAGCAGGGGACAGTGACAGGGTACACTGACATCAGGGGACATAGACAGCAGGAGCAGCTGGGTTAGTTGAGTGTATGTGTGAGGATTAGTCCTGGTAAGTGCCAGTGGACTACAAAGGAAAGAAGAGAGAGTGACGGGGCCTAAGTCACCACCCCAGCCCCTCCCCTTCTTTTATTTTTTTAATTAAAATAAAAAATTTGAAACAGTGTTTCTAATTGTTGAAGCTGACCTTGAACTCACTCAGTAGCTCAAGCAGATCTTGAATTTGGAATACTCCTGTTTCAGCCTTAGTAGCCAGGATTCTAGGTGTAGCCCACCAGGCCTGGCTTGCCCCCATTTTTATAGTACAGAAAAGCAGAGTGCCAAGAGTTGAATACCAGGCATGTTGCACCTGGTTGTTAAGCCTCCATTTTACAGAGGACCACAGGGTACCTGAGTTCTCAGACCTCAAACTAGCAGGTATAGAAAAGCACTGAGGACTGACTGGCTGAATGCATGTCAGGGAGGGACCGGGTGCCATCCACATCCCATCCAAGGCTTCTAGGAGCTGGGCAATGGTGGTGCATGCCTTTAATCCCAGCACTTGGGAAGCAGAGGAGAGTGGATTTCTGAGTTCGAGGCCAGCCTGGTCTACATAATAAGGCTTCTAGGACCATGGAAGCAGAAAAGACAAGTAGAGAAACTGAGGCACACGTGTGCAGCATCTCTCTCTCCAACAGCCTGCTGGGTTCTCAAGGAACCCTTTCCAGGAGTTAATGTTTCAGGCTGTGTCCTTTGGTCCTAGATGAAAGTGCCTCTTGCAAGCTCTGGGCGTGGCTACTATGTTTGGACCTAGCTGTACTGGCTAGTTTTGAGTGTCAACTTGACACAGGCTGGAGTTATCACAGAAAAGTGAACTTCAGTTGGGGAAGTGCCTCCATGAGATCCAGCTGTGGGGCATTTTCTCAATTAGTGATCAAGGGGGTACGGCCCCTTGTGGGTAGTGCCATCCCTGGGCTGGAAGTCTTGAGTTCTATAAGAGAGCGGGCTGAGCAAGCCAAGAGAAGCAAGCCAGCAAAGAACATCTCTCCATGGCCTCTGTGTCAGCTCCTGCTTCCTGACCTGCTTGAGTTCCAGTCCTGACTTCCTCTGGTGATCAACAGCCATATGGAAGTAAGCTGAATAAACCCTTTCCTCCCCAACTTGCTTCTTGGTCATGATGTTTGTGCAGGAATAGAAACCCTGACTAAGACAAATTGGTACCAGAAGTGGGGTATTCCTGTGACAACCTGACCATATTTTGGGAAGGACTGTGGAAGGACTTTGGAACTTTGAGCTAGAAGAGCCACTGTTAAGAACTCTGTGGAATGTCTGTGGGAGCTTGGAAGATCATGTTGAGAACAGTGCAGAGATGGAGGCCTGGCTTGTGAAATTTCAGAGGGAAGATTAAAGACTCTTATCAGGGCCATGTTGTTTTGACTGTGAAGATTCTGTGGTTCTGGTTAGCTGGAGCTGAAGTATCAGCTGTAATTAACAAGATACCAGAACTACAAAAGAGAGAACTTTGCATTACTGGGACTATTGATGCTGGTTAGCTGGAGCTAAGAAATTAATGGTGATTAAGAAGAGACCAGCATCATTGAGGTGACATCTTCTGGGAAGTGTTTTCTGAGAGCACAAAGAGGCAGTGTTCCAGAGATAGCCAAGGTTGTACCTTGTGCTGCAGCAGGACTTGGCAATGTGTAAGAGTCACCCAGGTGGTACTGGTTTTGACAGCACAAAGGGGTCATGAAGAGCAGCTGAGGCTCAGCACAGTGAGAGGCCATGGAAGGCCATTAGTAAAGGTGCAGCCTCAGTTTGTAATTGATGGCCCAGGACTGAAGGTGTCATGCAAAAGAGTTGAGGCTTGGCACCGTAAAGACAGTCTATGAGAGGCTATTGATAAAGCCTGGTTACAGCATTGTTTTGAGAATGCCAGTACCATGCAATAGCCACCAAGGACAGCAGCAGCAGTGGAGTATAGGCATCTAGAGCCCAGAAGATAAGATGTGTGTTACAAAGGGCAGAGTTGGAGAAGTGACCAAAGCCCTTAGAGGAGCCTAGAAGATCGTGAGTTAGATCCCAGACACTGGTTTTGCTTTTGATTGTGACTGTGCCCTGATATTTTTCCCTCTTGAAGGAAGAATGTATTTTAGTGGAGCCCACAGTTAAGAGACTTTGAATTTTAAAAAATATTAGACATTTTAAATTGATTAAACTTTTAATATGTAAAGATTGTGGGACTTTAGATCTTGGAGATGAATAAAAACATAAGAGTTGAGGCTTAATAGTAATGTGTTTGTGTGTCAAGTTGGCAAGGGGTCAATTGTACTGGCTAGTTTTGAGTGTCAACTTGACACAGGCTGGAGTTATCACAGAAAAGTGAACTTCAGTTGGGGAAGTGCCTCCATGAGATCCAGCTGTGGGGCATTTTCTCAATTAGTGATCAAGGGGGTAGGGCCCCTTGTGGGTGGTGCCATCCCTGGGCTGGAAGTCTTGAGTTCTATAAGAGAGCGGGCTGAGCAAGCCAGGAGAAGCAAGCCAGCAAGGAACATCTCTCCATGGCCTCTGTGTCAGCTCCTGCTTCCTGACCTGCTTGAGTTCCAGTCCTGACTTCCTCTGGTGATCAACAGCCATATGGAAGTAAGCTGAATAAACCCTTTCCTCCCCAATTTGCTTCTTGGTCATGATGTTTGTGCAGGAATAGAAACCCTGACTAAGACACTAGCAATGGGGGCTCTGTGTGTGTGTGTGTGTGTGTGTGTGTGTGTGTGTGTGTGTGTGTGTAAAGTAGAAGGAAGAGGGTCTTTGTGCTATATGTGGCTTCATCCCGGTCTTTCAGGCTCCTTTCCCTTGTAGTCCACTGCCACTTATCAGGAAGTACATCTGTCCTTACCTGTCACATCTGTTGTAATCTGTTGCAAACTGTTCATGGGCCTCTGCAGTTTCCAGTGGTCTTTCTTGTGTTTGGATGCTCTCGTGTCTGGGTGCTGAAGAGGCACTGAAATGGATATTGTTTATCTCAGAAGTGAAGCCAGACGGAGAGAAGAAGAGAGAGGAAGAGGGAGAGGGAAAAGGAGAGACAGAGGAAGAGAGAGGCCAGTGAAACTTTAGGCAGACAGGGCATAAAATCAAGAGAGACATGGAGCCCCTAACCAGGGACAGCTGGATGCAGCAGCTGAGCTGGTGGCCCTGGTCAAGCAGCCCCCTTTTCCTGCTTACCACATCCAGTTGGGGACTAGCAAACCCCTGGGGTGGGAAGAGGAATGGAGGGATGGTACCAGCTGGAGGTGAGCTACCTTGTCTCAAACCTGCCTGATGTGATGTCCTGCAGCTGGCAGAGGCCAGTCAATTCCACCTCCTCCCAGCCATATGGGCCTGCACTCATCAGTCCAGATCTTAGGATCTCAGGCCCCTCATTGAAATGAGTCTATCTAGCAAGAGTGGCCATATATGATTGTAATCCTAGCACTCAAGATACTGAGGTAGGATGATTGCCATGAGTTCCAGGCCAGCCTGAACTACATAGTGAGATGCTGTCCCAGAAAATAAAAACACATCAAGATAGCTTAGCTGTGTTTGCCACGCAAACCTGATGACCGGAGTTTGCTCCCTAGAAGTCCCCATAAAAGTGGAAAGAGAAAAAAAAGAACCGACTCCTCGAAGCTGACATGTGACCTCAAAGGCATGAGTGCTGATGTCACAGACAAACTAATAGCAAAGTTAAAAAGAAAATGGCAATAAAATGACTTGTACCAATGGTTTTGTGTGTGTGTTCTACATGTGTATATATGTGTTGTATATATGCATATGTGTTTGAATGTGTGTGTCTCCTATAGTTGCTTGTTATGGTGTGGCCACTCTGTGCCTCAGTCTCCCTGTATAGAAGATAGGAGCATAGCTATCATTGTCCTGTTTTGAGGGCTAACTGAGGGGTGTTAATGCAGCACAGGACACAGTCAGACTCAGACCCCAGCTCTACCCTGTGCTCACTCTGATGATGAGAAAATGAACTTGAACTGGTTACACATGAGTCTGGGGACCTGGGTGAGAATGGCCCAATGTGGTGCACCAGTCTTGATCTCTGACACTACCCAGCCTTCCAGGTAGGGAAACTGAGGTCCTGCGGGACAACTCAGCTAAGACTGGGCAGCACACAGGTAAAGTAAGGTGGTAGCAGGATATCTTAAGGGTTTGGTTCTGTCCTGAGGCATCTCGAAGGCCAGAAGGGTGAGTGGGATGGAGGCAAAGGTGAGTGGGGCTGCCCCAGGGGCCTCTGGGTAGTGGCTGAGCTGGAAACCACCAAGCACCTTTAGGAATCTTGTGTCAGGAGGTGGCCCTGGGACACCAGCAGAAGCAGCAGGGGAGCAGTTGGGAGGGGCCTTCAAAGGCTTCAGAAGAGAGGAGCTGGGCAGGCTTTGGTCTGGCTGTTGTGGAGGTAAGAACACGGGGGCTGGCTGTAAAGCAAGCTAGGGTCCTACCAAGGAATGAGTGGCCGGGCAGTGGTGGTGCACACCCATTTAATCCCAGCACTTGGGAGGCAGAGGCAGGCGGATTTCTGAGTTTGAGGCCAGCCTGGTCTACAGAGTGAGTTCCAGGACAGCCAGGGCTATACAGAGAAACCCTGTCTCGAAAACAACAACAACAACAACAACAACAACAACAACAACAAAAACCAAACAAATCAGACCCCCCCCCCCCAAAAAAAGAGGAATGAGTGAGTGAGTAAGTGAATTTTTACACAAAGATCAAATTTGGTGCTGGAAGCCATCCTATAGAGTCAGGAGTCTGGCCTCACATAATCTGTATACAATACGAGGCTGATGCTGAACCAGCACATGGCTTATGGAGCCATTACAATAACCTCATAAGCAAGCTACTGTTACTTGTGTGCAGTGCAGGCACATGCTTGAGAGTGCGCACACGCACACACACACACCCACACACACACACACACACACACACACACAATCACAGCTTTTACATTTATTTGTGTAGGTTCATGTTCATGAGGTGTGGGTGTGCCGTGGTGCTCGTGTGGAAGTTAGAGAACAGTTTTCAGGGGTCAGTTCTCTCCTTTTTCCATATGAATACAGAGATCAAACTCAGGTCATGAGACTTGGTAGCAAGCCCCTTTACACACTGAGCCATCTTGCTTGTTGGTCCTGCTATCCCTTACCCTGGACCCAACACGCTGGGATGTTCAGAGAGGTGAGGAAGCAGAATTCTCTGGCTTAGGGTCCCAGGAGAGGAGGCCAAGGGCTCGGAATGGGTGGGCAGGAGAAGGCCGCAGTGGAACCTTCCAGAGCAAGACAGGCTGACTGCCAAGTCAGGTATTTGAGTCACACATTGAGAACAGCAGAACCCCCCCACCCCCACCCCCCCACCCCGATTGATGATAATGAGTTTCCAGAACAGCCTTCCCCTGTCCAAGGCCTGTCTCCACCTCCTGCTGAGGCGGTGACAGGTGACATTTGTGTTCTATGTCCCAACCAAGTGAGGTGTCACTGCCCATTTCAAGAGGAGACCGAGGCTCGGGTCATGGGAAGTGCTGAGCCTGGCACTGGGGGCTTTAGGCATCAACCCTGGGGTCAGGATGTGCTTGTGGGAGGCAGCCTGGGAGAAGACAAAGCCTGGAAACCTAAGCTTGTTTACACCTGAGGATTAAGGCAGAGCCTGGGGGAGGGGGGAAGGGTTGCCAGAGAGGCAGGCAGGTAGCAGCAGGCCTAGTGGGTGGACCAGGCTGATGTTGCCCAGGTTGGGTGTCTGCATGCCACCAGGTTGCCCATAGGTCAGACTTTTTTTTTAATAGCGTATCACATTGTATGTAGAGCCAAGAGGCCCCTTGTATATTTCTCAGACTAGAGGAGTGTCCTGAGCTATCCTTCTTCTGCACAGGTTTGAGAAACAGAGGCATGGAGCCTGCCTGAGGTCATGCAGCTACAAAGAGGCAGAGTGGGCATTCAAAGCCAGACCCTTAGCTGCAGAGTCCCTCTGGCTGGCTCCTCGGCTGCTTGTTACTATTGCCAAGTTTGCTTGATTTTAAAATGCTTTATTCATGATGAACCCGAGGAAAGGCTCTCCAATCCAGGGGTGCCCTAGAAGCAAATGTGAAGGCAGACACATTTTGACATTTTCCCTGGGTTCTCTTTATCTGTTCAGGGTCAGAGACCTGCTTTCTGTTTATTGACCTAACAAAGCAGCAGATAGCAGGGGGACTCCTCAGAGATAGCTCCTTTGACCTGTGACCAGCCTAGGGCTCGGTGCTATTGCTCACTGTCAGAGGCTCCTGGCCAGGTAAGCAGCCTGCAGACTCCCAGAGCCACTTCAGGATCATCTACCAGGATTAGCCACCAACAAGGTAACAAACCTTCTCTCACTGCAGAGCCGGGACTAGTTGCTACCATTCTGGATGTCTCCAAAGGACTGGTCCCAGGCTATACTGGTGAAGCAAGGGTACATGCAGACAGCTACCCCCTTTGATATCCCCACTTCAAGGTGGGTTGGCTTGAAGCAGTGGTGATTGGCCCAGCCACAATAAGGTAGATCCAAAATTTGTTTGTTTTTAGTGACTTGGATCATACAGGGTTATTTTGTATAGCATGATAAACAGATACATATGTGCGGGTGTAATGTTCAGACTAGGATAGTTAACATCTTCACGGTCATACGTGCCTATAATCCCAGCACTTGTGAGGCAGAGACAAGAATATCTCTGCTTATAGAGAGAATTCAAGGTCAGCCTGACTCATATAAGATTGTCTCAAAAAGAAAGGAAAAAAAAATGAGGCTAAAGGTGGTTCAATGGTTAAAGCACCCACGGCTCTTGCAGATTAGGCAGCTCACAACCTCCTGTCAGTTCAGCTCCAGGGGAATCTAATGCCCTCTTCTGGCTTCCTCAGGCACCCGTGTACATGTGGTACACATAAACTTATGCAGGCTCAATACACATATCAAAATAAATAACTATATATGTAAAATAATCTTGAAAAAAATCTTGTTTTGAGACAGAGATCTGTATATTCAGGCTGTTTTGAACTCCACGTATATAAGAGAATGATCTTGAATTCATTATCTTCCTGCCTCCATTCTCCAAGTTCTGGGTTTTTACTCCCATTCCTGTTTGTTTGGCTTTGTTTTTTTTTTTTTTTTTTTTTCAAGACAGGATCTCACTATATAGGCCTGGCTATCCTGAAGCTTACACTGTAGATCAAGTTGGCCTCGAACTCACAGAGATCCACCTACTTCTGCCTCCCAAGTGCTGGTATTAAAGGCCTTACCCACCACGTTTGGCTTCCATTCCTGGTTTTGTTTGGTGGTTGTCTTGAACCCAGGGCTTCATGTTAGACAATTGCTCTGCCAAACAAGGTACTCCCAGCCTTTTTTAACCCTCCTTCGCTCCCTCCCTCCTTCTCTCCCTCCTCCCCTCCCTCCTCCTTCTCCTCTTCCCTTTTACCTTTTAAGATAGGATCTTTTTTTATGTAGTCCAGTCCAGCCTTGATGTTGGCTCAATCTTCCTGACTCAGCCTCACCAGTACTGGGACTACAGCAATGTGCAGCCACTGTGGTTCTCCTTAAATGTCTTTAACTAGGTTTCTTGTTTGTTTGTTTGTTTTGTTTTGTTTTTGCTTCAAAGTGGCAGTTGTGTTGCTTGTAAAATACAGTGTGGTGATGTTTCAGTAGAGAGCATGGAATCAGAGCCCTTAAGCTTCTGTCTCCCTGGATTACATTGTTTCTAAGCCCCTCTTGGCTTCAGGTCAGAATCCCTAAGGCTCTGCCTTCCTAACTCCCCTTTCTCCTCCTAGTCCTTCCTCTCCAGCAGACTGTCTGGATCCCTTCCTCCCCAAGGCTGGGACCCCAGATTCTCCACTTCCCTCATTCCACTCACTGTCCGCCAGTCAAGACCACAGGCTCCATGAAGCCACTCTAGGCTCTGTCATCACAGAAAGCAGCGTGGAGGAAGGCAGAGGATGATAGCCAGACCATGACAGAGGGGGAACGGACACTGAAGAGGATGCAAAGAGAGCTGCCTCATCTGAGTCAAGGGAGCCTTCCTAGAGGAGGAAACCTGACCCCCACAGGACACATTTTAGTCTTGAATACTTTCGACACGCATATAGCAATACTCAGTTCCTCTTCCTTGGAAAGCAAGCACCCCTCTGAGGAACTGAATAGGGGGTCCGATGCCCCTCCAAATCTGATACTGGGCTCTCATCAGGCACCTGGCCCAAGGTTGGTTTTCCCTCTATTTTCCATAGTCTTGTCATAGATCTACAGAATGGAGAGTGCCTTCATAAAGATGGAAGAAGGCCTCGGTAGTCCAGAAAAGACATTGAACTTGCCAAAGTTCATGTAGCAATGGGGGCTTTAAGTGGATGGCATGACTTCCTAGTTCCTTTCCCTTCTCATTCTTTTATTCTCATTATCCCCCACAGTTTTATCCTGAGGAGAGTGGGCATCACTGGTCCTCCAATGGAATCACTGGGCTGCAGCTCAGGTTCGCATACAGCACAAGGGCTTGGGAATGTATACCTATGACAACAGTAGGTGCTGTCATTATTGCTGAGACAGGGTCAAAATTAGCCCAGCCCAGCCTCAAACTCATTAGGTAGCTGCAGGTAGCTTGGAGCTTCTGCCTTTGCCACACGAACACTGGGATTACAAGTGTGTCACCAGGCCACAGGGACAACCATAATGGTGACACCTTACCTCCCTTGAGTTCTCAGAGCACTTAAGTTCCTCATGGTTTACCCTCCCCCCACAGGTTCACACTAGAAATACCACCTCTCTTCCTGGACAGTGGCCAGAGAAGACAGGTAACTGAGCCCCAGCTTCCCAGCAGACAGATGCTGTGCAGGGTTGGAACCTATGCTCAGGACAGCCAGTGATGGGGAAGGTGTCCCAGTGATACTGGATGCTCTACCCAAATGGGGTCCCTTTCAGCTGTGGGTGGTGGTGGTGTGCCTTGGCTGGTGTTTTCAACTCTTGTAACTCAGTAACTCTTGGCCCTGAACTGGGTGTCTCAGAGAAAAGATACTAACGTGAACTTAGTGGAGCTCAACCTTGGCTGAGCAGAGGGAGCAGCCTGGAGACTGGGCAGGGCCAGCTTACATCGAGAGCTGGCTCCCGACACTTGCACACGCATCTCCTGCATCATCCCGCCTTGTCATGGCATGGGGACTGGCAGACAATGTCATTAAGCTCCAGGCATGCTCTGCCCATACCTGCCTCTACCTGCCTGTTGGAATGTGGAGCTCTGGCAACCAGAAGGCTCAGCTGAAAGGTGATGAGGGAGAGAGGGAAGATGATGGGGTGTCCCTTGGGAGTAGGGTATCCCTGAAACAAGCAAACAATGTTTGCATCTAAGCTTCCTAGCTTGGGAATTTCCTAGGCATTTCAGAACACCTTGGGACCTTGGAGGCCTTGTCTGTGAAATGGGGGTTTAAGAATTTAGCCATTTCTTAATGACCTTAAGTATCACGAATCTTTTTTTTGGGGGGGGGAGTTTCGAGACAGGGTTTCTCTATATAGCTCTAGCTGTCCTGGAACTCATTCTGTAGACCAGGCTGGCCTCTAACTCAGAAATCTGCCTGCCTCTGCCTCCCAAGTGCTGGGATTAAGGCGTGCGCCACCACCACCCAGCGGAAGTATCATGGATCTTGAGGCTACTGTTAGGAGTGACCCAAAGAGCTGAAGGTGCTTTTTCTGGATCACATAGCTTTGCCTTGCTAGCCAGTATATAGTACAGGTCCTGGGTTGATGGAGCAGTTAAGGGCTGGTGTCCCCACAGCTATGCCAGATGAGAAGGAATCAGAGGCTGTGTGCGTGTGTGTGTGTGTGTGTGTGTTCGAATGCTTGTGTGCAGGGGGTAGGGTGGGTTGAGACTCTAAACCATAACAATTGAAGGATACTTTATGAATTGGAAGTTTTTGTTTTTTTTTTTTTAAGACAAGGTCACGTGTAGCCAGTTATGGCCTTCAACTTCTGATTATCCTGTCCACCAAGTGCTGGGATTAGAAGCAGGTCCCGCCATCCTTGGTTTATGCCATGTTGCAGATGGAAGCCAGGGCCTTAGGTATGCTAGGTGAGTACACTAGCAAGCTACAGCCCGCGTCCCACAGTCTAGAAAATAGAATGACTTCTCTCTAGGTACCAGGAATTTAAAGGGAGAAGGGTGGTTGGAGTGACAGCAATGAGAGAGATGGCTTGTGTCAGGTATGCCTGGCCAGCATCACAGTTTTCCATTCCAGTCAGAGACAGAGAAACAGAATGGCTCTCCATTCCTCGCAGTTTCCAGAGCCTCCCTGGGGTGAAAACAATGGCCACCAGGCAGATGCTTTCTCTTGATCATCTTCAGAGACAGGGCAGGCTCATTAGTGGGAGATAGGAATTAGGAAAGGCCGGGGGTGGGGGGTGGGGCTGCAAACAGATGGCTTTCACACCTTCAAATAGCCTCATGGCCTCCAGTGGGCAGAGGACTTGCCTGGGGCTTAATCTGAAACAAGGGCGTGGGGCAGCAGACACTTGGGGGTCTGAGTCAGTGTAAACACTGTGACACTGGCGTGTGAAAGCTTTGGCATGGATTTAAGCTGAGGACACCCAGTGGCTTCCCTAGTACCAGGCCACTGTGTATTGTGACCTGGGTGGACAGGATAGGACAGACACACAGGCAGCTGTGCCACAGAATTGGCTCTTGGCAGCTGAATTGTGACTTGGTGGCTGGGAGAGCTGTGGGCAGGCAACAGGGCTGGATGAGTTTCAGATTCCAGAGGAGTTTTAGAGGAAGAACAGCACCAATCTTGTCTCTCAAGTCTTTTAGCCACTCTCCCAATTAGCATCTCAGTGGCAGCCCCCAGTCTCAGGACTTTTCAAAGGGAAGCCAGTGTGGAGAGGCAATGCTTAAGACCACCACCTGAGGAGCCAGGCTTGAGCAGGTTCGTGTTGCTGGGTGACCTCTGCTTGTTCAACAACCTCTCTGAGCCCCAGTGTTATCCTTCAACCAGAAAAACCATCTCCTACCAGGGCTACAAGGATTAAATTACATAATTCGGGCAAATTACTCAGTATGGAAAAACAGCGACTGACATAATCATGCTTGCACTATCAGCCCTGCCGAGCGGAAGGAACACTTTGTTTGGAATAGGAACTGTTTACAGGTACTGGAGCATGGCTCAGGGGCTAAAAGCCATTAAGCGGAAATCCTCTCTCAGCACGACCTTCATATTCCCTCCTCGGCAGATGCTCCAAAGTGAAAGTCATTAGTGTTGGCGTGGGAGGTTAATTCCAGGTCTGCACAGAGCTTCTGCTCAGGAACGCGGTGGGTTCTGCAGCTTTTGGCCCACTTACGCCTCCAGAGAGGGCACGTGACCGTAGTCCCAGCCCTTGAGAGGTGAAGGCAGAGGAGGATCAGAAGTTCAAAGCCATCCTCAGTTGGAAGCTAGCCCACCAAGGCTCAGAAACAACTTCCCTGGGCCACAGGATGAGGGGAGGATGAAGAGATATGGGCCATGAGGAGATTCTTTCGATACGTTTCTGCTGATTGCCATGTTGATTTTCTTGCCACAGCCTCAAAGCAGCAAGAAGAACGTTCTCTTCATTTTATGGGGGGGTGAGGGGAGAGAATGGAGGCACAGTGCAGGCAAGTAGCTTCTCTAAGGCTTCACAGCTGTGAATTGACAAAGGCAGGATTTGAACCCAGGTCAGTTGGCTTTGTGGACCATGTTCTGTCTCTCTTGCTGCCAACCGCTCTACTGTGCCACATGTGCTAACAGCGCACTTCACACTTCAGGACAGATGGCTGTCAGCAGTCTGCAGAAAACGATGCCCCCACAGCAAGAGGTACAGTTGGGGGCTGGCTATCTCTATCTTTGAACAGCTGTGCTTTTGGGGGTCTGAGAACCAAGTCATTCATTGAGACACCTTTCTTATCTCTCTGACAAGCAATAATTGAATACTGAGTATATACCAGGCCTTCTTCTGAGCCTTCTTAGGGTCTAGAGAAGAGATTGATTCTATATGTAGTCCTGTGGAAGGGCAACCATGAGGAGTGGGTATTGAGGGGTGAATAGGAATTCACCAAGAAGAACAAACCAGTCTGGCCAGGGAAACAGATCAGTGCCTCATTCAGCCATCATCAGAGAAGTTTCCTCCTGCAGCAGATGGGAACAGATGCAGAGATCCAGAGCGAGACAGTGTGCAGAAAGTGAGAGGAACCCTGTAGGAGAGGGGGCAGAAGGAGTACAAGAGTGGGAGAGGATGGAAAACTCCCCTCTGAATCAACAGGACTGATGCAAATTAGAGCTCACAGAGATCAAGGTAGCGTGCACAGGGCCTGCATGGCCCTGCACCAGAAGGAGCTGAAAGGAGAAGTGGACACATGCCCCCATTCCTAACCCAGAAGCAATCTCCAATTGGTAGCGACTTGCAAATGAAAATTTGGTTTCCTCCAAGAGAGTCTCACTGTGAGAAACAAAATACTCAGAAGGGCAGGTTGCATGCCCAGCAGTGGATGCCAACAGTCTTGCAAAAGTTCTCTCTCTCTCTCTCTCTCTCTCTCTTTCCGATTTTATCTTTTTATTTTTTTTTTTTATTTTATAAAATAAAAGGGGGTAGATCAGAATGGGAGGGATGTGCAGAGGAGCTGGGAGTAGATGGAGGAAAAATAATCAGGATATAATATGTGAGGAAGGAAGAAGAGGAAGAGGAGGAGGAAAAGAGGAAGACAAAGATGGAGAAGAAGAAGAAGAAGAAGAAGAAGAAGAAGAAGAAGAAGAAGA
>JADRCD010215974.1:24453-39710 GCA_019843815.1 Montemys delectorum | reverse complement strand
CATGGAATATCTTGTTTTCTCCATCTATGGTAATTGAGAGTTTTGCTGGATATAGTAGCCTGGGCTGACATTTGTGTTCTTGTAGGGTCTGTATGACATCTGCCCAGGATCTTCTAGCTTTCATAGTCTCTGGTGAGAAGTCTGGTGTAATTCTGATAGGCCTGCCTTTGTATGTTACTTGACCTTTTTCCCTTACTGCTTTTAGTATTCTTTCTTTGTTTTGTGCATTTGTTGTTTTGACTATTATGTGTCTGGAGGAATTTCTTTTCTGGTCCAGTCTATTTGGGGTTCTGTAGGCTTCTTGTATGTTCATGGACATCTCTTTCTTTAGGTTAGGGAAGTTTTCTTCTATAATTTTGTTGAAGATATTTACTGGCCCTTTAAGTTGGAGGTCTTCACTCTCTTCTATACTTATTATCCTTAGGTTTGGTCTTCTCATTGTGTTCTGGATTTCCTGGATGTTTTGGGTTAAGGTCATTTTGCATTTTGCATTTTCTTTGACTGTTGTGTCAATGTTGTCTATGTTATCTTCTGCCCCTGAGATTCTCTCTTCTATCTCTTGTATTCTGTTGGTGATGCTTGCATCTATGTTTCCTGACTTCTTTCCTAAGATTTCTAACTCCAGAGTTGTCTCTTTTTGTGATTTCTTTATTGTTTCTACTTCCATTTTTAGGTCCTTGATGGTTTTAGTCAATTCCTTCACCTGTTTGTTTGGGTTTTCCAGCAATTCCTTAAGGGATTTTTGAGTTTGCTCTTTAAGTGCTTCTACCTGTTTACTTGTGATCTCCTGTAATTCTTTATGGGATTTTTTTGTTTCCTCTTTAAGGGCTTGTACCTCTTTACCTGTGTTCTCCTGTATTTCTTTAAGGGAGTTATTCATGTCCTTCTTAAGTTCCTCTCTCAGCATTGTGAGATATGATTTTAGATCCAAATCTTGCTTTTCTGGTGTTTTGGGATATCTAGGACTTGCTGCGGTGGAAGTACTAGATTCTTATGAAGCCAAGCAGTCTTGGTTTCTGTTGGTAGGATTCTTACGTTTGCCTTTCGCCATCTCTTGATCTCTGGTGTTAGATGTTCTTGGTGTCTCTGACTAGAGCTTGTCCTGTCCCTGCTACCCTTCGACTCCCCTGCGACTCGTGGGGCCTGTGCCTCCCGGCTGGTCCTGCCTTAGAAAGTCACTGGAGAGAAAATGGCGGATCTCTCCTGAGTCCCTGGGTTAAGCACTCCCTGGAGGCAGGTCCTCCGCTTGCAGGGAAGGGGCAGAGAGGGTCGCTGATCCACCTCTGTCACTCGGAAGCTGAGAGGATCCTGTCCCTGCTGCCCTGCAGCTCCTTGCTTGACTCATGAGGCCTGTGCCTCCTGGCTGGTCCTGCCTAAGAAAGTCCTCAATGGTTTATTTTTGTGTGCATGTGTTGGTCTGTGTGTACCACCAGGACATCGGAGCTTACAAAGCCAGAGGAAGTTGTCAGATCCCCTAGAGCTACAGTTACCGCTGTGTGAGCTGCACGATCTGTGTGCTGGGAACCAAACTCGAGTCCTCTGGAAGAGCAGCAGGAATTCTTAACTCTGGGCCATTGACCCATCCCCAAGTATTCCATTTTTAAAGAATGGAAAGAGTTGGCTGTTTTCTTGAGGCTGCCGGGATCATGAAACCTCTAATGGTGAGTAATTTTGCTGGACGGGTGGGGTTTCTGAGGACTTTGAAGAATATATTCTTGCCTCAATTCTAAGGTGAATCCTTTGCTCCCAAATAAGGGGTTGAGTAAGGAGGTTCACACTGTGTGCACCAGCCCCATCCCAGCATTCTCAGGGGAGCAAAAATGGGGTGAGAACTCAGAACTGTTTGGTCCTGAGAGCGGCTCTTCCTGCTCCATCAGTGTTTTTAGACAAGTTCCTCCACGGAAGCTCCAGAGGCTCAGAGTGGGCATAGCATTGTGTTCTCACTCATTGTGGGTTTGGGTTGGGTGGGGAATGGGGGTAAGGCCTCAACTGTAGTCCAGGCTAGCCTAAAATTTATTGTGGAGCCCAGGCTGACCTCTAAACTGGCAGAAATCTCCCTGCCTGGGTCTTCTGGGTGCTGAGGTTAATGCAGCTTCCTAAGACGAGGGAACCCTGCGGGAGTCAATGTTTCCCAAGGTTATGGCACACAGCTGTATCCAGATCTCTTAAGTCCTAAGTTCACAGACATCACCATCCCCAAGAAACAGCACAGAACTACGAGCTGATGTGGGTGACAGAAGCATGGGGTATAAAAATCTCAGTCACCAATTCAGGACCCCCGCCCCAATATAAATGATCAAAATGGCCATACAAAGAATGCTTTCTCCATTCTGGTAGCTCCAAATAAGCTGAGCAACTTCCCCGTTTCCCAGATTGCTAGCTCTGCTGCTCAGAATTGGGGACACACAATGTCCTCTTCCGGGCTCTGCGCTGGACTGCTGTTTTAGCTCCACTTAAACAGTGAGATGCTGCAAAGGTTGCAACTGACATGTTTATTTGTTGATGATTTATTTTTAACACAAAATAATCATGTTAAAAAATAAATGAACTCTGTCCTGGCTGGGGTGGTTATGGAAATTGTTATTTTCTGCTCTCTGGACACTGGCCACTTCAAATCAGTAAATAAAGCCGCAGCTTGGTCTCCTCGAGCTGGCAAATGATGAAAATTCAAACAGAGCAGATCTAGGGCTCGGGATCCTTTTCAGTAAGTTATGTTCAAAATCATGATCATATCGTTTCTCCCCTTCCCTCCCCTCCTTCCCAGACTTCTTCTCTCATGTACTCCCTCCCTGCTCTCTTAATTGTAGGACCTCTTTTTTCTTCATATATATGTTGATATATAGTTGTTTTATAAATACACACACCAACAGACAGACAGACAGACAGACAGACAGACAGACAGACAGACGTATCAGGTTCTCTTTTGCATCTCGCTGTGTGAGCACGTGAGTGTACATATGTGAGAGTGAATGTGAGTGTGCTGGTACTTCACAGTTCATAGCTTTGGGAGGCAAGAAGGGCATCTTGTAGAGTCTGAAATACAGAGACGTAGGAGACAGGCGCGGCAGGAAACTTGTAAGAAATTACCACGAGCTTGAGGGTGCCATGGCGCATAAAGTCCTACATGTTAACGGATCAGCTAACTGACATGAGTTCTGTTACACATACATGCAGATATCTCTGTGCAAGGGTAGCTACAGACGAACTGATGGGGAGCGGTGTCAATACGACCCAGAGCTTTTACTGTCAACCCTGCAATCAGAGTGAAGATGCTGGTGAGGAAGCCGGGGACCCATTGTGCACACTGGGCTTTACTCTACGTGGCTGATAACAGAGGGCTGGGTCCTATACAAACGTTACACAGCAAATATTGGTAGGAGTCTGTGCACGCAGTTCCCTTGCCGGGGGCTTACAGCCTTCCCAGGGAATGAGCACTGCTTTTTCTCACCCTTGCCATCTATTCTGCTGGAGAGTCTGGACTTCAGGGTCAGTGTCCAAAGTCGTGGGCTGGCGAGAGGTCTGGCCAGATTGAAATACCAGCCCTTCTGGCTTTCCGTGAGGCTCTTCCCCAGGGTGCAATGCTCTGCACCACACAACACCCAAGTTCTACATTAGCAGCCAGGATTCTGCTTTTGTTTTTAGTGGCCTAAGGTTTTCTTGTTTTCAAGATGAAGTAACTTGTACTCTGTGTGTGCTGGGGAAAGAGCAGCCAGGTTGGAGGAACAATAAATCTCTAAGGACTGCTTAGGGACTGTCCATACTGAAACTGCTTCAACCCCAGACCCAAGTCATTCAGTGAGGCAGGACGCAGTGTGGTGGTGAAGAGCCAACACAGGATCTGCACACTGCTGCACCCAGAGAACACAGAGCAGCACGACTGGCCAGTAGATTCAGGGTTTCCTGTGTGCTAGCTCTCTTCACACATTCCAAGGAACATCAAAGGTACCTTTCAAGTTCAAAAGAATTCATCCAAACAGCCTCAAGGTTCTCCACCCCACAAAAGGCGTTGCTTTCTTGACAGCAGCGAAAAGGACCAAAAGGCAGGGGCTGCTGAGAATATGGGGCCTCTTAAGCCCTGCCCTGATGCTCACAGACTTTTCTGCAAGATGCCACCTCCAGGTAAGGTACCAGCATTGAGAACTGCTTTGCTTTCTATTATCTATCCAGTGCTAACTTCACAGCAGGTGCTGTGCAAATGATGGTTCACTCAGATTTTCTGATTATTAGTATTGACCTATTGGTTGATAGATCATCCACTATGCACTTTTGTTGTAAGTTCTGAGGTTAAAGAATTGAATATAGCAAAGTCTCACAAAAATACGATAGCATGCGTCTTGATTGTCCTCCGAAGACTGTGTGTAAGGACTGGTCCCCAGCCTCTGGAGCTACAGGGACAGCGTGGACCTTTGCTAGGAGAACAGGATCCCACCCTCGCCCTTTCTCTCTTTACTTCTTGACCACAAGATGAAGATGTCTCCTTCCACAATGCATTGCTACCACAAGCCAGAAGCCATGGGACAGGCAGCCTGAGACTGAGTCAAGACACAGCTTTCCTATTTCTAAGTTGACTCATCCTGGATATTTGATGTAGTGACAGAAATGTGCCTAGCACACGAGAAAAATAACTATAAATGCTTTATTAGGTGGTATTAGTGCTCATAGGAAAACAAAGTAGTGTAAAGGGAAAAGGGAGAGGAAGGGAGACACACACACACACACACACACACACAGAGAGAGAGAGAGAGAGAGAGAGAGAGAGAGAGACAGAGAGAGAGAGACAGAGACAGAGAGAGAGACAGAGAGAGAGAGACAGAGGAACACACACACAGAGACCGAAAGAGAGAGACAGAGAGAGAGAGATCAAGCAAGTTCCCTCTAAGGCTCTACTGAAGTCTCACCTAAGCCCAGAGGTCTGGAAAAATTCAGAAGTAATGGTGTTGTATCAAGTTACCATTTAACATGGTCAATGAATAACTGACTTTCTGAATCTAGTGTCTTTGACCCCCACTTGCTGGAACGGAGAAAGTCTAAAGCCTCCCTCTGAAAACTAGCCAGAGACTGCCCAGGGTATGGTTATCTGTTGATAACTTAGGTATAGCATTGGCTAATGCCTGCTATGCTAGTGTCACCAGGATGAATCACTTTTTAAATTTTTTACTGTCATTTTAAATTAATTTCTGTCATTTTACCAAAAGGTCAATGAACAGAGATTTCTCATTTTTTTTTAACGTTTGTACTTATTTTTAATTATGTACATATGTATGTGTCTATGGGTGTAGGTACCCTTGGAGGCCAGAAGCAGGCATTAGATGTGCTGGAGTTGATGTTATAGGTGGGTGCTTTGTGAGTACTCTTAACTTCTAAGCCCTCTTCAGTCCTAGCTTCCATTTCTTACATCTAAGGAGGCTCCTGCATTATTATCTATAACTATTATATACAAGTATTATATACAAGCTTCTACCAGAACTTGGGTTGTTCCAAGTTCCCTGATGGGACACCTATATAATTCAAAACTATATTAAGAGGATAACTGTATTTTTGAGGTTTTCCCATCCATTCCTGATTTAACTTCATACCTTTCTTCATGCCCTTGTGTTTAAATGATTGCAGTTTGTCTCTCCACCAGTGATTCACATAGTCTGTTGTCAGCAGTGCTAGTGCCTGAGGCTGATTTACAAAGCCATTTTTAGGATGGTAAAGCAACTGCACGCACCTCCTCCCTCCCTTCCACCGCTCACGTTGGCTCCTTGCGTTGGCTCCTTGCGTTGGCTCATCTGTGCATTGCTTGCTCTTGGCCTGGGTGAACACTTTGTGTCACTCTTAAATCACAGAAAAATCTTGTTTGTTTCAAGTTCAGAAACACAGCAAACAGCACTCCCTTCTGCAGCCCAAAGTGTTCAATTTCATATCATGAAAACATTAATCTTGCTTAAAATGGTATTTAATAACTTATTTACTTAAAAACAGCTAGACTGTATTTTGTGATTATTTTGAGAGCCATCTTCAGAGTAGTTCTGATTACTGTTAATTACTGCCTTGCTAGCAGCTTCAGATTTCTGTCTTTTAAAATAAAATGAGACTCTGCTCTATACCTAACCTTAGAAGACAGATCCAATTAGAGATCTCTGGTCAGAATGAGAGGAAAGTGATCCGATCAGCAACCACTCATCCAGATAAGCAGGAGAATCCCTGGGAACCCACACACAGCTCCCTGAAGGGCTTGTGATTGGAAAGACATTTAAGTCTTGTGCTTGCTGGATGCTATTACATCCTTCCACAGAGTCATCCACACTTCAGACTCCACGGTAGACATGCAGTACACATGTACTGACTGAACGTGAGCAGTGGCACTTATAAATCTGGGCTGTGCATGAGAGACAGCTGGCCCTTGACAGGGCCCTCACCCTTCTTCTGGAATTATGAAGACCTCCCTAGGCACCCGACCTAGATTCTGTAGCCAACAGCTTTCTTCTCTAGGGTCAAGCTTTTAGTTGCCAGATGCAGATGCATTCAGGTGTGACAGAGTGTGAGCACTGGTGTAGAAGGGAAACGTCAGAAGATGCTTGGTCCTTTATTTAAATATTCCAGACAGACCTTGCCCATACGGGAAGAAGTTGCTACAACAATCAACCTTGTGTTTCTCGTTGTCGGACAGGGACAATGTTTACAGCTAACTTTCATATTCCAGTGAACAGCAAGAGGAAGTGATTGCCAGGGTTTGCCTCATGTGTGGGAAGCTGCACAAGCTCACAGCGTGAGAGCAGGGAACAATCCATTTCTGGGGAGAAAGAAGTGCTGCCAAGAGACTGAGACGGGGCAGAAAGTCCTCTGATGGTGACAGCTACCGAGTCCAGCCCTGTGTCGTCCTGCAGAAGGACCAGAGTCACTCTGGCTCCTGGTGATATGGCTCTCAGTCCATCATGGCAGGGAACATGTACTGGCAGGAGCTGCTCCTTCAGTGGGGAGAGTGTGAACACAGCACGTCACAGAGCTAGAACAGGGAAAAAGGTCTGCCCTCATGGTCTACCTCCACAGAAGACTTCCTTGTGTCCAGTGTGGCGGTCAGCTTCAGCAAGAGACAGACCGGGGGCCCTGGGAGAGTCAAGGTAGCTGGAGCTTTCAGAGCATAGGAAAGAAGGGGTACGAAAGAGGAGATGAACTCTGGAAAATGGCACAAGTCCCTTTGAGTCTTCACTTGACTGACTTGGGGAAACCTTCTAAGCCACGTAAGAGCCATGTAGAGAGCCTGAGAACACTGTCCTTAGCTCACAAGGGCAAGCACAGTGCTCAGCTGTAAGGCCCCAAAGGAAGCTTCGCTGTCCGTCCTACAACGCCAGTCAGAACACTGAGGAGTCAGGTGCCCAGGAAGGTCTGCCTCAGTCACCTGGAAGGTAACTAGCCACAGACTAAACACTGCTCTAGTGCGTGGTTAAGAGCCAAGAGTAACAAGTCCTCGAACAGTCCTTAGGAGTTGTCACGGAAACACAGAAGCAGTGGGCATCTGAGGAGGCAAGCGCAGAGTGTCCAGGATGGAGGGAAACAGCGTAAACTGTGCCCTGGAAGACACAGGTCAAATGTACAGTGAGAAGAAAAACAATCCAACTGATCTAGAACTAGAGGTGCTAGAGACAGTAGATAGCAGGAATAAATCAGTTATTATAATTATACGCATATATTCATAAAGCTAATCAAGTGACAAAACCCATTAAAGAGAGATGCCAAAGCTAAAAAGCAGGCAATAGTTGCTTACTTAGAGACAGGAGATAAAATACTGACATACAATACACTGGAGGAAATTAAGAATGCTTTACATGTTTCATAAGAAAAGATCTTTGAAGCTCAAGATAAAACTATAGAAACCATCAAACGTAAACACTAGGAATAAAGAAAACATTGCCAAATATGTGATAGTTTCAAGTTGTCAAGTCTCAGTGGGATTGGGGAAAACAAAAGTGTGGCGGGAACCACACCCAAAGGTTTCCAGTCTGGTAAAAACTGCAGACATACAGATCTGAACACGACAAACTCCTGCCAAAACTGGGAAAAACCCATACCACGACTCTCACAGTACGAGGCCAAGAGGGAGAGGCGAAGGGATTCTTTCAAGCTGTGGATGCAGCTACAGGCAAGTGACACAGCACTGAGGGCTGATCCCTGCTGGGAGGATTTGAGCTAAAGCTGGTGGAAGGATGCCTTTAAAAGACTGAAGCAAAATCGAAGCTGTCACGTGGTGAGCAGTTCCTAATAACAGTGATGGACATTTCCCAGACACACCACAAGGGGAGGGATTAACCTGACAAAGTAAGTTAGCAGGTAAAGGAGAGAGGGAGAGAAAGGGAGGGGGAGAGAAGGAGAGAGAGAGGGAGGGAGGGAGAGAGGGAGGAAGGGAAGGATGGAGGGAGAGAGGGAAAAGGAGGGGGGAGAGGGAGGGAGGGAGAGAGGGAGGGAGAGCGGGAGAGAGGGAGAGAGAAAGGGAGGGGGGAGGGAAGGAGAGAGAGAGGGAGGGAGGGAGAGAGGGAGAGGGAGGAAGGGAAGGATGGAGGGAGAGAGGGAAAAGGAGGGAGGGAGAGGGAGGGAGGGAGAGGGAGGGAGGGAGAGAGGAAGAGAAAAAGAGAGAGAGGGAGGGAGAGAGAAAGGGAAGGAGAGAGGAAGAGGGAGGGAAGGAAAGAGAGAGGGAGAGAAAGGGAAGAAGGGAAGGAGGATTGGAGACCAACCAACCATTGGAAAGAGTGCCTATGAGGGGGAGGGCAGTGGCTGGCCTGGTGAGTTAACCACTGGCTGGGGGAGCAGAAGGATCTGAGTTTGTCCCCATCTCTCTTGGAATTAACAGTCCTATAAGTTGAAAAAAATTGTTCTCACAAAGTGGGTTCTATAGTTTAATAACTGAAATACTAGTTATTAATATATGTAATCAATTTCTTTTTTATAAGTACTTCTGAGAAATTTTAGTAAATTAATTTCCAGTAGAGAATATTATTCACAATTCTTTAATTTGATAATAACTTTCCTCTAAGACAATTCTGTAAAAAAAAATTTCAATTTGGAGAATGTTATCACAAGAAATTGTACTGATTTAATAGTGAATATTACTGTGGTAAGAACTTTTTGAAATGATGCTTGTATTTCTACACTGCGTGGGAGGTATCGGTGTGGACGTGTGTATTCTACAGTGCACATGAGATCAGAGGATGACCTGTGGGCATTCATTCTTTGCCCTGCACCATGTGGGCTCTGGGGGTCAAACTCAGGGCATCAGGCTTGGTCGTAACCTTCCTGGCTGAGCCACGTCACCAGCCTTCATTTGGGACTCTCATAAGCCATTAATGTGCGACTGATCAGGACTGGAGTTGTGCAGCAGAGTGCTGGCTAAGTTTCCGTGAAACCCTAGGTTTCAACAAGCACAGCACTTACAGGTAGACAATATGGCCACCATATGAATGTGAGCCTCCCTCCTCCCTCCCGCCCGCCCGCCCCTACACCCCTGCCAACCATTGGCCCTTTCTCACTAACTTCTGTAGCTCCGCCTCTTAAACACTCAGTATAGTTGGAACCAGACAGTGTGCTTCTTTCATTTAGCGGTGTGTCCCCCAGGCTTCCTCCACGCATGCTCAAGCCCTGCTAGCTTGTTTTGCTTTGTTTTTAACATTCCACTCACCAACTGAGGAGGAGGTCGATGCCCACCAAGTGTAGGCAGTTGTTATAAAGCTTTTATAAACATTTATATGCAGAGTTTTCCGGTCATTTAAGTAGGTGGTGAGGAGCTAACAGCCATGCGGCTGTTAGCTTTGTTGAGGAGCTGTAGGCCATCTTAGAAAGAGCGAGGATTCCTCTTCTTCCCCTCCCAGGGCTGTACATGGTGCTATGGATTTAAGTAATAGCTATGCACTGTTAACTCCTTAACTCCTGTTTTCATTTGCAGTCCCCTAATGACATGGGATGGTAAACATCACTTCATTACATAGGATATGGACAAACACTGTGGAATGAACAACACATTCTTCATCATCCTCACTGAGCGGCAGCTCCTTGTCAGGGCTCTTGGTCAATACTCCTTCGAGCACAATGTCTTCCAAGCACAATGTCTGAGACATCTCAATACAAGAACACCAATCGATTTTTGATTTAGACTTGTCTCTAGAATGATGTGCTTAGATTAATGCACCTTGTTAAGCACCATGTATGCCACTACATTTCATGAAACAACACAAATATTCCTTCTGGACTAGTATACATTTGTCCCTAAGCATAGCAATACCTAACAAAAATACATTTCTCCATGATCTTCAGCTCATAAAACTGTCAGCCACGGGGAGATGACACAGTCATGATGAACTGTAATGCATTCGTGTGTGGCCTGTGAACCACATCCTCTTATCTAAGGGTTGAAAGACTGCTTAGAACTGTGCCCTCTCTTCTCCAGTAAAGGTGGTCCAGTGGTGTTGACAGAATAAAGTCACCATAAGGGATGACAGGTGCACAGCTGCAAAAGGCATCCCGCATCCTAAAGAAGAGCCGGGCTTCCAGCGGACCTCTGTTTGAACTAATGGTAATAACAACCACTTTTAAAATGTGCAGCACTCATTTCCAAGGCATCTCTGCAGATTCAACAGCACTTAACAGTCCTGTCGGGCCTCTGGAGGAGAGCGAGCAGGCCATCCTATGGCACTGGTAAGTGGCTGCCGCTCTCTCCAGCAGGCTGCCATTGTTCTCCTCCCCGTCTCTGAGCAATTCAGTCTCTTAGTTACCACAAAATACGCATCTCATAAAGGAGCTATGTATCAAGGACCTGGAGGAAAATGCTAATTTTGGACCTTTTCCCTGGCATCTCATCTCTTCTGACAAAAAGAAAAGCTATTCTCGGCAGAGTGTGATTGGTAATCAAGCATCTCACAACTTCAAAGCGGTGGAAGGACTGGCCATCTCTAGAGATGAGACAAGCCAGGACTGCCTTTCCATTTCTCAGAATGAGACTTATGTAAGTAAGAATTCGGAGATCTGTAAGAAGACTTCATTTTCCCCATTTGTCTTCCTATGATCCTCAGCTCCATCCCGCACTGCAATCCCAGAAGATTATGGTAAATCCAGCTACACAAAGTGAAACGTGCTTCTTCCTGGGCAGATAAAATGTATGTGCATGCTTGTCAACGTGTGTGTGTGTGTGTGTGTGTGTGTGTGTGTGTGTGTGTGTGCCCGTGCACGCGCGACTATACCACTCGCTTCCAAGCACATAAGATGTGCATGCTTGTCAACGTGTGTGTAACTGTATTATTCACACAAGCCTATAGAGATGGATAGTACGTGTTTAAGGCCTCTAAAAATTATCTAGAAATACAAAGTATTTTGATGCCCTTTGAAATGTAGCTGTGTGTCAGTTTTAGTGCTTTGAAACTACCCTGACATCTATATTTTTCTAGTTAGGTGATTCTTCAAAGTTTGGTCTTTGGTTTCTTAGAAAAGTGGGCTCTAGTCCAGGATGTGATATGAGCAGGCACCGTGTGAGCAGGCACCGTGTGAGCAGACACTGTGTGAGCAGGTACCACTCAGGTGTTTACAGAGTTGATGCCTCACAATTCGTAGGCTGCAGCTAGGCTCCCTTGCTGGCTGCCACAGTGGCTTCCTAAGTCCCTCTGCAAGGTTCCCACTCATTCCCAGTCACACAGTCTGCTCATGGAACTTGTTCACTGGAATGTGACACTCACTTTCTCCTATCACGCTCAACTGTGAACTACACAGAAAATAATACGGTGTACAAGTGTGTTCTGGTCAGATGGCCACACGTCAGGGTGTCAGTCTTCATTCTCCATACAAGAAACTTGGACCTCAAAAAGAGTGGGCAATTTATTCTCAGTGAGAACCTGCGTTTTCTACTTACTTAAATATCTCAACAGATTTGCCAAATGTATGCAATTCAAAACATTTTTAGCCAACCCTTATGTTGTGAGAAAATTCTGGTTCTTACTGCTTTTGATTTTTCATTGAAAGACAGTTCCATATCCACCTGAGAAACTTTTTTGAGTTGGTGAAACATAGTGCCTGTGTCTCACTGCGTTTACAAGATGCTCTTTAGAAGAATTAGCTACTTTGATTTTATTTGTATGAGTCTTTTTGCCTACATGTGTGTATGAGCCATGTGCACGTGCGTATATGCACATGTGCACATCTGTGGAAAGAAGAGGGTGTCAAGAGTCCCTGGAACTGCAGCTACAGGTGGCTGTGAGGTGGTCGTGAGGCACTGGGAACTAAACCTGGATCCTTTGTAAAAGCATTAAGTGCTCTTAACCAGTGGGCCATTTCTCCACCCCTCTATACTCCCTATATACTATATAGACTTCCTCCATACAGCATCTCATTTAATCTAATTACAGCAAGCTGTTAAGAGATGCATACACACCATTGCTCTGGGCTGGCACTGAGCACAGTATTCTAGCCTTCTAGTAGGGATGGCGAGCAAACCACCTGGAATCTATGTCTTAGATACTTCAAGAGAGGAGACTGACTTGTGACTTGTGACATATCAAAGGGCACTGGCCTCAGACCGCCCAGGGTGATTCTAGTGGAAGCTGCAAAGCTCATGAAAATGTAGCCAGAAATTGGGAATATCGTTAGCTGGTGGAGTGCTGGCTGAGCACGCACGAAGCCCTGGACTCAGTTTCTAGCACCACATAAAAAACCATGTGTGAAAGTACCTGACTACAACCCCACGACTCAGAAGCTAAAGGCTGGAGAATGTGAAGTCCTGGTCATCCTCAGCTACAGAGTGAGTTGGAGGACAGTAAGAACTATATAGAGACACTGTCTCCAAAATCCAAAGTGCAAACTCAATGAACAATTTCTGGAAAATGTTATGACAAATTTGCTTTCAGTTAGGGAGCATCACCTATGTTCTACCTGTTCAGTGTCTTACCACTGATCTCTGACCCCAGAGCATGTCAGCAGCTGCTTATTGTCGTGTAATACACTTCACAAGCCTTCAGGTGCAGCAGCAGGTGGGTCCTCACAGGTGCAGCAGCAGGTGGGTCCTCACAGGTGCAGCTGCAGGTGGGTCCTCACAGGTGCATGGCTTGTGTATCCAGCACCCAGATCAAGCAGCAGGTCAAGCACCCAGAAAGGCCCCATTTGCGCCCCATACTAGTTATTACTGCCCCAGACGCACTCACTCTCCTGCCTGCAGGTCTGGACTGGAATTGTGTAACAACAGACTCATGTAGGAATCATTTCTTGGCCGGTACCATGCTTCCAAGCTTCACTACACTGTTGTGTGCTGTGGGGTTCCATGTGGATCTCACTGCCGCACAGGACTCAATAAGACTGGAATAGGATCTACTTATCCCTTCTAATGTGGACAGCCACATGGGTGGTTTCTAGTTTCTGGCCCTATGAACAGTCTAATACACCTTAACGAAAGTGTGTGTGTGTCTGTGTGTGTGTGTGTCTGTGTGTGTGTGTGTGTGTGTGTGTACACGCACCCACATCCTCCCTTGCTATGTCATTGATAGATAATGAAAAACCCTTTTATGAAGCAGCTGTTCGTGTGCCCATGCCCACCTGAGTTTCTGGGGCTCCATGTGCCCCATGGCACTTGCTACTGTTACTAAATGCTGAAAGTTTAATTTTTATTGTATATCTCTAGTCCAAACTCAAGTGATATTTCAAACGATGAGCCTTTATACAACAAGCAATGAAATAATCTTTCTGAGAAAGCTAGATATGCCAAACATGTGCTGACTCAAAGGTATATTTCAAAAGATGGTAGGCATCCTGGGTTCTCTGTATGGATGCCGTTTGATGAGCCGGCCCTGGGTCATGTGGCAGTTTTCGCATGTGACTCAGAATTAATCCTTAGATCTTAGCTGAAACATCTGATGTTGATTTGAAAGCTATGGATTCACTCACATCTTGGAGAAGCTGGGCATTTTAAAGGAGTGACAGTTCAAGTAACTTCTCCGGCTGTAAGAAACTCAGGTGAAATTCACAGTTACAACACTTCAAGTTAGGAAGTCTGGACACTCCCATGTGAAAACAGGTGGGCAGCATTCCCGAACCAAGATACAAATTTATCATAACATTTTCCAGAAAGTTCTCAAGTGGTTTTGTACTCTCGTTGAGGAGGACAGGGTCTCCATGTAGTTCAGGCTGTCCTCAAACTCACTATGTAACTAAGAATGACCCTCTGAGCCCTAAGACACTCGCTGTCTTCAGCTTCAATGCCATGGTCTCTCCTCACATCCTTAAGGGAGGTTCAATGTCTCCAGCATCTGCTGTCACCTGAGTCTTTTATCCTAGCCAATCTGACTGGAGTGAGGTGGAATTTTTTTCCCCATGAAGAAACACTGTTTCAATCTGGCCTTCTCTAGGCTTTGGTTGTGAGACGTCCCCTAACTAGCAGCAGTGGTTGTATTTGTGTTAGTGACCCAGCCACATTACATGTTTGCTTTGTGGGTTTCACCGTGATATGCAGACAATGAATGCTGTGCATTAAGCCTTAAAAATGATCTATTGCTTAGAAGAGGTAAGCTAAAATTCATAAAACACATATCTAACATCTTGTAATTTCTCAGGCAGCTAACTGTACCATTATGTACGGAGAATTGTTTTGCCAGGAAAAAAGATAGCCTTGCATTCTCTCAATGATCCTCCCGCCTTAGTGGCAGTGTCCCCTAGATTAGTGTTTCCTGACAAGAGGAGAGCTGGGTCTACTTCTTCAGGGATGGTTTCCTCCCAGTCATTAGGATCAATAGAACTGAAAGATGGAACTCGGTGGGGAGTTCCATATCTCTGTGGAAAGCGAGCTAAGCCCACGCTGTGGGCATGGGCTGCCCTCTGTCCCTCATGCACTGCCAGCCAGCTGGGCCGCTCCAGGAGTGAGTGGTTTATCAGCCCCAGGTTTGCTGAGAAAGCTCAGGACTGAGGTATGCGTCCCGGGGAGGAGCAGAGCATCACTCCATCACTGGACTCTAGGAGGAGTAACTCCTTACTTTCCACTTTACGGCTGTATTTACTGCTGGCGAGCTGATTAGGAAAACCCTCCAGAAGCAGTCCTTACGAACACTGTAGGTCACTGGTCTCCTGGAACCGTCCTATCTAGACTCTCTCTAGATAGACACTCTATCTAGAATCTCTCTACTGGTCTCCTGGAACCATCCTATCTAGATTCTCTCTAGATAGACATTCTATCTAGAATCTCTCTACTGGTCTCCTGGAACAGTCCTGTCTAGACTCTCTCTAGATAGACACTCTATCTAGAATCTCTCTACTGG
>JADRCD010215974.1:9946-20797 GCA_019843815.1 Montemys delectorum | reverse complement strand
CCAGGACAACAACAGGAAGCACACAGACACAGTGGCACGGAACACCAAGACTACAACAGGAGGCACACAGAGACAGTGGCACAGAACACTAGGACAACAGGAAGCACACAGACACAGTGGCACGGTGTGGCCAGGACCATATTTCTGCAGATTGCTACTGTTTCTACACAGGTAAGTACGGAGCAGAACGTAATTTTTACATACCTATATATTTAGTTGCCCATTTTGTTTCTTCTCTTTGTTAGAGACCGCAACACTCTTTTCTAAGAACTGTGCAGCTTCAGAACAAAAACACACTGTTCTCAGCCCCCTCCTTCGTTTGAAATGTTTTCCCAAGACATTCCTTGGAGCAGGGCAGCAGTCAGTCCACACTTTCTTGGCTACATCTTCGCACACTCAGCTGAGACCCCACAGATATGAGAATGGGAGCTTTTCTCCGCCACATTTAAACCATGTGTAAAGGAGTCAGGGCTAGCACGCCAGGCTGTGTTCTTTACATACTCAAACTGAGGGTCCCCTTTACCCCTGCTTCCTCAGTCAGTGCCTAGCATATGGAATAGACATTCAAGGTGCAGACTGACAGAATGAGTAAGCATCGCCTACACATGGGGTAGGCACATGATCTACACAGGATGGGCACACGATCTACATGGGATGGACACGTGATACATGAACGCCACACAGATGGGATGGCCTGGAACTTTCAGTGATCCTCCTGCCTCAGTTTCCTCAGTAGTGAGGACCTCCAGCCTGCACCAGTGGGAACAGCTATGGCTTTGATTCAGGTGAAAGTGAAAAGTAGAGATGAAGAAGTATCCATCCATTTTCTGGGAAGTGATGCTATGCGCTTAGTACGCCATGACACGGCACTGGCAATCCAGAGCTTGGGATTGGGAGCAAAGGGGTTTGGCAAGCGTTCCACTAGGGGTCAGCAGTCACAATGTGGTCACGTGACCCTACTGTAGCTGAGATCAACCAGGAATTGGGGGAGGTCACTCTTCGGGTGGTTTGTGAGCCAGTGGAAACCTTGGTCTTGCCATGTGCACTTAGTCAGTCCACACAGGAAGCTCCCAGCCTGAAAGCAAATGTGCACAGAACAGGCATCTGAATGACGGCTGGCACAATCCATGGCCTGCTGAGCATGGCAAGCCCACTAGAACTGATAATGGCTTGGGGTAGGCGACATGCCTAAGTCCAATAGAACACCTTTCACGTACAAACCCTACTTGAAGACGCTGCCACCTTTAATCAAAGCGTCTCCAAAATACAATTTTCTCTGTTGCCTTTTTGGAAGTAGGTAGCCATTTAAGAGGGTCAGAGGTTCTCAATCTGTGGGTTGTGACCCCTTTGGGGGTTGAACAACCCTTTCACAGGGGTCACCTAAGACCATCAGAAAACACAGATATTTACATTATGTTGGTAACAGTAACAAATTACAGTTATAAAGCAGCAAATAACTTTATGGTTGGGGGTTATCCTAACACGAGGAGCTGTATTAAGGGTCACAGCGTCAGGAAAGTTGAGAACCACTGGTCTAGGTGAAGAGTGTGCAGGGTGTCATTGGTAAGGTGAAGATCCAGAGAGCCAGCTGACCTTACTTTCTCCATTCAACACCGCCGACACATTTGCATACGCCCCACTCAGTCTAATTCCCTCCAACTTGGCTATAAGGATATGGTGAGTTGGGGTATGCTGCCTGTTTAATCCATTGCAATGTCTTATATTTGCTGACTTGGAATGAAACGTAAGTCATGCCCAGAGCTGGCACCCAGGCAAGCTAAATGCCTTGGCCATGTGCTCCCTTGCAGCTTTTGTATCTCAGATCCCATTTGCTCTTCTGTAACTGCCGCTTGTACACTGGGGCACAGATCCAAGCCCCTTCTTAAAGCCACCTCAATCCTGCTCCTGATCTCCGCCCATCTGAAAGGATGGCTTGGATCTCTGCTTTTAAATTTATGTCTGAGCTCAGGGGTTGGTTCAAATTCTATACTTTCTTGAGTGACACGGATCTGTTCTGCTAACCTCACATCTGGCAGCCCTCCGTCCCCAAGACTGTGCTCTGGTCCCCAGTATGTGTGACACCTCACTCTCCTTCCCACCACAGTGATGTTATCTCCCCGAAGCCGCTGCTCTGCCTCTGAGCCCGCCTACTCTGATTAATTAAATGATTTGTTGACACACTCAGATTTCTGTTTACTCTAGCACAGAAGTTCCAGCCAAGATAATTCCATCCAGGGCTTCAGGACTCGCCTGTGACAAAATGCTGAAGCACGAAAATGTGTCTGCGCAAGCTCGTGCTCAGGATCTACCAACCTGGCTCCCTCTTTTCTCTTTCTTCCTTATTCACAACATGTGAAATCATTATCCATTTTTGGCTCTTCCCATCTATTCTCTGTCTTAAATCCTTTGCTGATGGTCCTTAGACCAAACTATACGTCTCTATAGATAAGTTCTTAAGGACTTGTGTGAGTTCAACTTTTTGAAAAATAAGATCCTAAGAGCTAGTTGTGCTTAAAGCCATAGTAAGTGTTGTAGATAGAGGAGAGAATACGGCACCAAAAGCCAGAGCCTCACCTTCCACATGATAAAAGCAAGACAGGAGTGTTATCAGACAGGAAACCTGCATAGTATGACTCTGCAACAGAACTGTCCAGAGAACTGTCAATGACGACCAAATAATCCACATCTCTGCTGAAGACAACAGCCACTAGTCACTCAGGGTTACTGGCATTTGAAATATGGTCCTATGTACAAGCCCAAAACAGAATTCTCAATTTCATTTAATAAGTATATGTGTGTGTGCATTTGTGTGTGTATATGTGTGTGTTAGTGTGTGGTGTATGTGTGTATTCATGTGTGTGGTACATGTGTGTATGTGTAGTGCATGTGTATGTGTATGTGTGTGGTGCATGTGTGCATGATACATGTGTATATGTGTAGTGCATGTGTGTGTATGTGTATGGTGCATGTGTGCATGGTACATGTGTATATGTGTAGTGCATGTGTGTGTGTATGTGTATGGTGCATGTGTGCATGGTACATGTGTGTATGTTTTCCTGTGTGTGTGGTGCATTTGTTCCTGTGTGTATGTATGCATATATGTGTGTGTCGTGCATGTGTGTGCAGTACATGTGTTCATATGTTTGTGTGTGTGTGTGTGTGTGTGGTGACTGTGTGTGTGATGCATGTGTGTATTGCCTGTTTGTATGTGGTGCATGCATGTGAATGTGTTCTTGTGTGTGTGGTGCATGTGTTCTTGTGTGTGTGTATATAGTGTGCATAGTGCATGTATGTGTGGCACATGTGGTTCATATGTTTGTATATATGTATGTAAGTATGGTGAATGTGTGTATTCCTCTGTGCGGTGCATGTGTGTGTGTATAGACCAAAGGACAACCTGAAGTGCCATCCTCAGGTATTACCACACACATGTACCCCACATACACATGTATATCACACTCATGAACACACACACATCCTTCTCACTGGACTAGAGTTCACAAATAAGCTAGTAGGGTCTGAGGGTCCTCATGATGGCAAGGCACACTCTAACTGAGCTATCTCCCCAGCCCAGGAATAACATGTTTACACAATTGTGATGCTGCGGATCCTGGCCTTCAGGTCGTGGGGAGCAGCAAGGAGAAGAAGAATCTGTCTGTCTGAGCAAGATGCCTGCTGTGACTTTCCACTGGAGATGCTGGCGATGAGAAGCAGTACTCCGGCAACCACCTCTCAAGGAATAAACGCTGGCAGGGAGGAAAAGGCTGAATTTGAAGTCAGAGCGGGCAGCGCCTCCCAGAGGTGACTTCCCATCAAGGACTTCCTGTTTCATTATGTGACCAGGGGGCCTGCTCCCTCGGACACCTTCAGGAGGAAGAGCAACGCTCCACACTTAGACATTTCAGAGTGGAGTGTAAATGCCAAGCTTTATTTCAGGCCCTGCGAACTCTCAGACAACCGGAGACGAGTCTGAGACTGGGGAGTGGACAGTGCCCTGGCAGGAGATGGGTCAAAACACTTGTCTTGGGAGACATGAAGAAAGGTCTGCTTGCCCCAGATAGGAACTCTGTCTAGAACAAAGTCACCCCTGGTTAATGAACAGTGAGTCTGAGGGCCTGTTTGTAGAGCGAGGGGTTTCTTAGAGGAGCGTCATGCTTACACAGCATTGGGTGGTATTAGCAATAAGGCCCACCATGCTGACCACCCGAGAGCTGCCCCTTCATCTGGTCTCTGCTTCCTATTGACTCCAGCACCCCTCTTGATAGACCACATGCAGCCAGGAGCAGGAGAGAGCAATGGGTGGAGTCTGATGTGAGGGTCTGGTGGCTCTGCCTTCCCAGTTCTACTAAGGACGTGTGTTACCATTACCCACTGCCATAAATCCTGTATCATTTTATTGTATTGACATGACTACAGGGCCAAGTCATCTCGGTTCCATGGTGGGATGGGGTGACCATGCTATGCTGAGAGGATGGTGGGATGGGGTAGTCACACTATGCTGAGAGGATGGTGGGATGGGGTGACCATGCTATGCTGAGAGGATGGTGGGATGGGGTAGTCACACTATGCTGAGAGGATGGTGGGATGGGGTAGTCACACTATGATGAGAGGATGGTGGGATGGGGCAGTCACACTATGCTGAGAGGATGGTGGGATGGGGTAGTCCACTGTCTCTTACTCTACCATTGTGTTCTTATGAAGTGGGAACTAACATCTACATTTTGCATGCAGAGCTCCAGAGGCACAAGGAAGCTGTGGAGGCTGCCTGAGGTCACGAGGCTCACACATTCAGACCCCTATCTTATCAGTCTGGGTACAGATTCTCTGCTTTATCACTGTCTGTCATCTCCCTGCCTCTGTTCATTCTTTACCACCTTGGTGACATGCTCAAACTACTCAAAGAAACTGAGATGACAACCCAGGGGCACTCCATAAATGATTCTCTTTGTAGAAAATCTGCCTCATGGTATGGCTTCATCCACACTGCTCAAAAAGCCAAGAGAGTCCTGTCCAATCAGGTGTTAACTGCCCCGGGCTGTCACAGAAGTCACTGGATTCCGTTAGCAGAAGTCCTTCCAGGGTCATATGTCAGTGTTGGCAGAGTCCTTCATTATTTATTTCTGCACTTTCCTAACAGACTCTCCTTTATCTTCAAATATGGAGTGTTCCACAGATGCTTGTCTATCAAATCATAATAATAAATGTGATAATTATATCTGCTGGTGTGCAAGCACTGGGTAAGATGGTGCTTATGGATGACGTCATTAACCCTCTGGGTGCACAAGCCAGGGAGGCCGGCCTCCTCTAAAACCCAACCAGGAACCCCAGATTCCCAGGTCAGCAGTTGCCTGACTCCTTCCCAGGAATACTCTCAGGTGTCACTTAGCCCAAGCTTCCAGCCCTGGTTGGCCCAGCACATCTGCTTCAAGAAGGGCAGTGCTGAAGACTTAGTGTCTTAGGCATGGCCACTATTACTGTGATTACTGTGATGAGACATCTTGACCAAAGCAACTTACAACGTCTGCATCATCTGCTCATTGTCAAAGGGAGTCAGGGCAGGAACTCATGCAGGGCAGGAACCTGGAGGCAGGAAGCCAATGAAGAGGCCATGGAGGGTGCTGCTTACTGGCCTGCTTCCCATGGCTTACTCAACCAGCTTTCTTCTAGAACTCAGGAATACCAGCGCAGGGGTGGCGCCACCCACAGTGGGCTGGGCCCTCCCACATCAATCACTAAGAAAACGCTCTACAGGTTCACCTGACATTACAGAGGCATTTTCTCAGTTGAGGTTCCCTCCTCTCAGATAACTCTAGCTTGTGTCAAGTTAACATAAAACCAGCCAGCACACCTAGTATTAGCTTTCAGGCTCCCTGTGGGACCAGCCATGGCACTTGGGGACCCGTATGAGTTCAACTCCTCTCTGATTTATCCCTGCTTCCTTCAGGATGTCCACAATGACCCCTTGCATGCAGATCTGCTAAGCATAGTTTAATATGCAATGTTCCCACAGGCTTATGTGCTTGAACATCTGGTAGTGAGGTTTGGGGAAGCTGTGAAAACTTCAGGGAAAGTAAACCCTGGCTATAAAAGCAGGCTGTGGCATAGAACCAAGGGCCAAGGGCCTCTCCTCCCATTGATGACCGACTAGGCCATCCTCTGCTATACACACGCTGCTGGAGCCATGAGTCCCCCCCCCCCATGTGTACTCTTTGGTTGGAGTTTTAGTCCCTGGGAGCTCTGAGGGTAGGAGGGGGTGGGCTGGTGAGCAGGGGGAAGGGGGAGGAAACAGGGGTTTGTTTTAGTTTTAGTTTTTGTTTTTTCTTTTATATTTTTTCTTTTTTTTTTTTTTTGGGAGGGGAACCTGAGAAAGGAGATATTGTAAATAAAGAAAACATCTAATAAAAAAATGTCAAAATAAAAAAAAAAGCAGGCTGTAAGATCTTACAGCTGAGCCACTTCCTGCCTGCCCTCTGCTTCCACTTCTTTAGAGACGCAGTGGGGAAGCTCACCTTGTGGATGTGAAGGAAATCCAGTGCTGTCCTCAGCTCCCCACCCCTGAGGTATATCCATCAAACGAATTAGAAAGAGACCCTCAGCCTCAGCGTAGTGTGCAAGCCAGCCAGCCAGGGTTCATTACAGAGTGGGATGGGACACCTCCTAAGGAGGAGAGGGGTCAATGGCCACAGAGATCCTGCACAGGAAAAGACTCCAATGGGGTAAGAATGGACAAAGTCTGAGACCCTGCAGACCAGCACACTCGGGGGGGGGGGGAGAGGGGACAGTAGAAGGAGACACAGTTGTGTCCAACTACATCTTTTGTTTGTTTGGTTGGTTGGTTGGTTGGTTGGTTTTGTTTTTTAAGATATTTTCTTTATTTACATCAACTACATCTTTAAGCAGGCTTTACACTAGCTCTATAGAACACAGCTTTCCAGAAGGAGCCAGGTGACTGACAGGCCCATTCGGAAATGGCCTTAAATGAAATGAAGAATAAAGATTTCTTAAAATGAAATCTTAAAGGAAGAAGAGATTATGTTTAGTCTTCACCAGAACACCTCTGCTAGTCAGTAACCACACAGTCTTTCAGCGGCTCGGAATGCCATGTCTCCACCCTGGGCCAGAGCTGGGACTCAGATCCCACTTCTGTGACCAGTAATCACGCAAATATGCAGATGGGAAAGATTTAGAGAGTGTCTCTCATCTGGGATTGTCAGGGTCTTGGGTTCTTTCTGTCTGTGGGAGGCAGGCGGCTGGAGAACCGTGCTATTGCGGTTGTAGTCCCTCATGTCTGGATGGCTTACTGGACTCAACACAAATGGAGGACTCCCTTTCTCGGCGGGGCGGGGCTTCTCTTTCTCTGCCTGGCCTTGTCTGGAGAGTGCCCCTGAGCACAGGTGCCTGGCCTTGTCTGGAGAGTGCCTCTGAGCACAGGTGCCTGGCCTTGTCTGGAAAACAACCTTGTGCACGCAAGGCATAACTCAGCACCAATGTCCCGCTTTGGCTTCCTGACTGCATGATAATTAGGTAGTGTACTGTGACAATCAACCTCTCCTGCCGGCCTGATAATTAGGTACTATGTTATGACCATAACAGCCCTTGAATACCCTGCCCCTGGGACAACACTGTGTCTCACTGCAGCCCTCTCTGGAAGTCCTTGCTTCATCCTCACAGCCATCTGGCCCCTGCCTGCTTCTGCTCCCTTTCTCCTTGCTGCTTGGAGGGAGACCCACCTCGAGCAGGAGTGGTCCTCATAGGTGGTGTCTTCTAAGAACAAGACAACGGCAGATTTCTGGAAGGCCAGCTGAGCTGCGCTGCTGATGCCCATCTCTTTTTCCCCCTCCTCTGGGATCACTTTGACTTTGCATAGCCTAGCATTTGCTAAAATGTCAAGTTAGGAAACTTCAGAAAGGATCAAGATGAGATTCTCTACTCTGTTTGCGATAGGGATTTGTAGCTCAGGCTGGCCCAGAATTCACTAAACAGCCCAGGCTGGCCTCTAATTTACAGAAACCCTCCTCCTTCAATCTCCTGAGTGCTGGACTTTGGATTGTGCCCGGCCTGGTGTTGTAAGGTTCCTAAAAGGAAAATGTCACTATTAAAGAAAGTGATCAACTGCCTTCATGATAACCTGACAGAACAGAGGAAACAGTTGTATGTGTCCACACACAGTCTAGGACAACACAAGAAACGACATCTTGACAGTGGGAAAAGCTGAGCGTATGGGTGAACATGGCGATCATTTTAGAATACTTTCCTCCAGAGAAAAATGACAACCATGATACCCAACTCCATGAAATCCCCAATGCACGCTAAGTCAGACGCTCTGCATGGCCTGCAGAGCAACCTTGGTCAGAACTTGGAAACATCTAGAGGGGCGTTGTGGGTGGTTGCCATGGCCCAGGATCCCAGTGCTGGGGACACAGACACAGGCAGGTCCCTCCTCTGTCCAGTCCGCTACCTAATCATCAAGTGGAAGATGCCTGAGGATTGACACATAAAACGTCTTCTGGACGGCATATTCATATACATGCATGTGCAGGTATAACCCTGTCATACATACAAGCATCCTCATACATGTGCGTGTGCAGGTGTGCCCCGACACATATACATGCACACTCAAACATACACATGTGCAAGTGCACCCTTGACACATATACATCCATACTAATACATGAGTAGGAATGTCCCCACCACAACTACATGCATGCACAGGTGTGCCCCTGACATACAAACATGCTAAAGGACAGGATGGGGAGGCAGCCATCTCTTTTCTGTCTCTTTTATATTATTTATTTGCAGTGCTGTGGGTCGAACCCAGGACTTGGGCATTCTGGTTAAACACTGCACAGGAAAATACATATCCTTCCTTAATTTAAAAAAAAATTATTTTTTGTTAGTGTTTGAATATGGTTAAACATTTCATTCAAGCTAAGAGATAACTACCTGTTATAAAAATAGTAAAAGAAAAGGGGAATATCTTATAAAAAACTGAATAATTAAAAGTAAATATTGTTGGCTACTATTTTTTCTGAGCTTGTGTGTGTGTGAGAGAGAGAGACAGAGACAGAGACAGTCAAACAGAACTAGAGACACAGAGACAGAAAGAGGGAGCCCTAATAACTTTATGTTTTTTCCATTGAGATCCACAATTCAGCAGAAGTTTGATCATAAAAGAAAGGAGGGGCAAGAAAGGAGGCAGAGGCTGAGGGGAAACTCTGAAAGGGCTGGGGGACAACTCAGTGGGCAAAGAGTTTACCACACACATGTGAGAACTAGAGCCTGAACACCTAGGGCCTATGTAAAGCCAGGCAGGGGTGGCAGATGCCCACATACCCATAATGGGATGCAGAGACAAGATATCTCCAGGGCAAACTGGGTAGATAGACCATTGGTGAGCTCCCAGAGAGGAAACCTCTCAATCAATACAGATGGGATCGGTCAAGGAAGACACCTTAGGACACACATGCACATGGACCTACACACATGTAAGTGTGCATACACACGATGTACATACATGATGGACACATACAAACCACTAAAGAGCCTAAGAGAAAACATGTAGGGGACTCTATAAAAGTGTCGAAGCTCTTGGTGTCTGTCTATTTTGCTCTTATGTGTTTTGTTAATATCACACACTAGTTCATCTTCTTAAGCCACTTCATAACAGTAAGATACTTTTTACCTATAGAGAGCACAAAGCCCTCTAGAATTATGATCTGCTTTCCCATTTCTGACAGTTAGAAATACTGTCCGTAACTCACCAATCTGCTGTAAGAAACAGCAGCACAGCCACGAAGGCCGGTGTCAGCAGATCACTGGCCACATTATTGCCGATGAAGGAGCCAGGGTCGGTACACTCCGAAAAGCTCAGCCCTATCTACAGGAAGCAGCAGCACTCCACAGGGCTGGAGACCACACTGACTGCAGGAAGTCGGAGATCAAAGGCAGGAAAATCAGCCCACCGCTGCCCAGTAGCCCAAAGTTTGTAATCTTCATCAAATGTTGAATTTCATTATTATTACTTATTTATTTATATAATTTTTGAGAAAGTCTAATATAGTCTGGCTGTCTTCCAACTTGCTAGGAAGCCAAGGGTGATCCTGAACTCCTGATCCTGCTGCCCCCTTCCCCCAGTGCTGGGATTCTAGCCATGAACCACTATTCCCAGTTCAACGTGATATGGGGGGTTGGACCTAGGACTTTGTAATGCTCTAGACAAGCATCCTACCACGTGAGGGCATCCCCATTTGTAAGAGAAGCCCAACATATCAATCTTTTATTTGAAATGCATTTTTAAAATGACAACCAATTCCAAAACTCGTTAAGAGCCCAACATGGGTCTTTCCTGTGGAGAACAACACACGTGGGACCAGTTTCAGCTTGGGAACTGTTTCTGTGCGACTCTGGGACAAGCTGATCTCTAAGGTCTCTTTTTACTTAAACAGTTTTATGATTTTCATTAAGCTATGCTGGGGTTTAAATCGCAGTGGCACAAATCCAATTAAAATCGCAGCTGCAAATGCCAGAACAATGACTCAAAGTCACAGGCACCCAGACAGGAACAGGTCCTGAGAGGAGCCACTCATCACCTTCAGTAGAGTAGCTGGTAGCAACAGGCCAGGAGGAAGATCATTAAATTGAATTCAGGAAATGGAGATGTTTAGGTCCCACCTATAACTTTCTTGAGACTAGGAAATAAAAGACTTTTGATATTGGTTGTCATTATCGACTGGAAGCTGCTGTCATTTTCTGAAATGGAAAGATCACCTGGGTACTGACGACGTATAACCTTACATCCGAGAGAGAGAGAGAGAGAGAGAGAGAGAGAGAGAGAGAGAGAGAGAGAGAGAC
>JADRCD010215973.1:0-11473 GCA_019843815.1 Montemys delectorum | reverse complement strand
ACTGAAAAATGGAAGGAAATATGTTTATTTGCTCTCTTCTTTCTCTCTGTCTCTCTCTCTTTGTGTGTGTGTGTGTGTGTGTGTGTGTGTGTGTGTGTGTGTGTGTGTGTGTGTGTGTGTGTGTGTTTATATTTTAGTACTAGTCATAAATATAGGGAATGCATTATTGAAATGGCGGTTACTAAATTTGAGAAAATTCAATAATATTTTCTTCCAAAAGCTAGTATGGCCATGTGGCATGGGAATATCTGGCTCCACAAAACTGTTGTCACCACATTGACATACTTGGTGGAATTAGAAATGTGATTGAATGTTATCCCTTTATACCTAGTGCCACCTATAAGGGCATCAATCCCACTATGTTCTGGAACATACTAGATACTTACCAAATGTTTATTCTTTTCTCTTTCCTTGAATCTGTCTGTAAGCACTACTCTCTTTTGAATCAAAACGCCATCCATAATTAAATGCAGTAGACTTTTTTTTTTTAAATATGTGACAAACAAGCAGGCTTTGTTTCTGTCTTCAAAACACGATTCCTGTACTTGGGATCTGTCATCTTTTGACTAAAGAAAAGAGTGCCATAAATATTTTCAGTGTTTTCCTGCAATGCTTTATTCAAGTAAGTTCTTTTTACAAGAATAAAATACTAATGACTAATTTAAAGAGTCATCTAGTCCATCATCAAGGGATAAAAGTTTACCAGGCAGGAAACCTTATCTGCTCATTGGTACATTGGTTAAGTGACCCCCATCCTTTAATATTCTAGAAAATAGGTGAGAAGTTTGCAAGTCCTTGGAGCCCCTGAACCTTCTGCATAATGCATTACTTTAATTAACTGAAATTAATGTGGACAAAGTCAGAGAGTTCTTGATTTTTCTTCTCTAGTGAAATTCTGAAGAAGCCATCCAACCCGAAGAGGGACAGCAATTTATCACTTCGGAGCACCCAAGTTCCAGAAAGAAGTCACACATCATTGGGTAAGCCAGTTCTCTTGTAAAGCTTCAAATAGACTTTTGGAACACTCAGCAAAAGGGATACTCTTTAAAAGGTTTCAACTTCAGATTTTCAAATAAAAATGGAGTGCTTAGATGGCCCTAAGGGACCGCAGGATTTCCCATGGCTGCCTGAGTGTGGCAGTATGGTTGTGCAGAGTTCTTCAGAATAAGTAGAAATTAAGTTCTGGCTGAAATCCTCTATAGGAAGAAACATCTAGATATTGAGAATTGCACCAAGCCCCAGAGCTAAGTCAGGAGTTCACCTGCAAAATAAATAGAACTGGGGTGGATGGAATTTCCAGCAACAAAAATGACTGTCAAGTACTTCACAGGTTTGTCCACACTTTCATTTTAACAGGAGAAGATCATGAAGCTCAGTGAGCTTAAGCACTAGGTCATAAGAGCAATAGGCATTCAATGGATGATGTCCAGTGATCTTTGAGCCTTAGGCTTCTTTCTCTCCCTTCGTGCCAGGTTTCAAAGTCTTCAGCTTGACCATGCTTCACATAAAGCCAGAACCCTTCAAATTTGTGTGTGTCTTAAAGTGCTTTAGTGGCTTTGTAAAAACACAGATTTCTAACTTTTAACAGAGTGATGCTGGTACCTTGAAGGAACACTAATTAGAACCCCAAACCCTCAACCCAGAAGACTGTTTTACATTCATTTGGCAAATATGAATTAGGTGTATGCTATCTTCTACTTGGTGCCTCAAGGACTGGGCACATACAAGGGAACAGAACAAAAAATCCTAGTGTGTTGGAATTTGATTGGCCCTTCAGGAGGAAGAAGGATCATATTAATGGAATATTTAAATCTATGATAGGCAATACACTGGCCAATTGTCCCAGGAGTTAAGGTAGTTATGATGGGTCTGTGGCTATCTGCTTGAGTAGGTTAAGGCACAACAGAAGTAATGTCAGTCTCACAGTCTAGTAAGCTCTGCTCTACTCAGGATCTACAGCTCATGCTGCTTCTCTGCGATAGTCATCTAATAAATAGATTGCTTGAGTCTAGAGAAGTCAGATGCTAAATTATTCAACCCTATAGGCACTAAAATAAATGTCCTCCTGAAATATGTTACTAGTATCTTTAAATGCTGATATTTTCTGTCGTAAAGATAGCAAATTCTTGTGCCCAATATTTATAAAACCCAGCATACTTGTTTTCTAGATAGTCATGGTATAGATATGAATCTACACTCTAGTTAATTAATATTCTATACTCAGAAAACTATACCACATTATAAGTAGTACTAGACACTGCCACTTTGGGAACTTCTTAGTTAGAATATGTTATATTCTAAACTAATTGCTTTGTCCCCTCTATTTGATCTGAAATATCATTCAGGAACCACCTTGGGGAGGAGGGATTTATGATCCTAAGCAGATTTCAGCATCCCAACTGGATCATTAAAAAGAAACACCATTATCACCAGATGTGCACTGGTTGATCCTTGGAACAGATGTTGGAGATGATGGATCTATGGAGCTGGTCAGGGCACCTCAATCCTCTAAACTCGCACAGAAATGATTCTATTTATTGAACCATAACACTGGTGATGAAGTTTAATGGCAGAAACTGGAATTAATGCAAATGCCATCAAAATGTTTGTGGGGATGGGGGAGGAAATAGAAGAGCTGACTAAAACCATGACAATTTTATGTGGAAAGAAAAACCTACACAATCTGCCATTTTGCCAGCATGAAATGTTCATGGGAGAGCCTTCTGTGAGCACATTCTTGCTGTGAGGCACATGGGTTACACAGCATAGCTATGCAATCTTATGTGACTGTGCCCACTTGCAAGCATATGTATATGTGTGTGTTTAAATTTCTAATCTACTCTTCCTTCTATCACAGCTACAATACCTCCTAGACCAAGCTATGATTTGGAAGGAATGGGCACAGAAAATTTCAACGGTAGCCAATTTCTTACACGCATCCTTGATTTGGAAAAGGTAACTTCATTTATTTCTGCAATGGACAAACATATTTTACATTGATAGAGGGATCTCCCAAGCAGGAAGAGGTTTACAGTACATCTCCAATCTAAATACTGTCTCAGACATGTTCTTTTCTTGGACACTTTTCAATCATAGCTCAATTTTAAGACATTGCAAATTCCTTAAGGCCTTGGGCATTTATTTACTGCCCTGGTAAGTCCCTTAATTGAACCTACAGTTTTGACTTACTAAGAAATAATGTAGTATTTTATGTGATCTTTCAATTTTATGTAGCAAGGAAATAAAAAACGAAGCTGTAAAACTCTGCATCTGATGCCTCCTCCACACTAATACCTTTGGACAAATTAGAGCTATAGAAATCTCTCCCCTAAGTAGAAATTTTTTTTCCTTAATATATGCTAGAGAGTTTACCTATGGAGTTTTCTGTTTCCCAGAGATAACCTATTTTATTATTACTCAGATTTAAAGTTAATAAATAAACTTTTATAAGAGGTATGAGCTGTCAGTCTATAGGCTCTCTTCTCTCTCTCTCTCTCTCTCTCTCTCTCTCTCTCTCTCTCTGAATATGTGTGTGCATAGAAAATGGATTTGAATAGCTTTAAAGAACCACAGTCACTCTGCGGTTAACTACAGTCTCAATTTCTTGCTATCTTTCAGCCACCTTAGTTCATATATTGATGCCATCGTGGATTAAATATGGCTTACCTGCATCATCTTGCTTTTCTCTCCCCATCTCATCTTCTCTCCCCATTTCTCTCTCACACACTTTATCTATGTAGCAGGTACTTCTCCCATTTGAGTCACAGACATGCCTCTGACATTTATCTCCATTCCAGTAATCCTAGCCACTACTGCTCACTGTGCGTTTATAACTGACACCTGGGTTACCACTGTAGGTAACAGAGGCATCTCATTGAACTGAGTCATGCCCTATCCAAGCAAATCATATAAATAAGCAGAAATAGCACAAAGTGGATTCTATGAAAAGACACCATAATCAACAATTGTGCAGACCTTTCCTGTGCTGGTTGTGAGAGAAGACTTTCTTACTATCATATATATAATCTAACATTATAATACGTATATTCTAGACATTGAACATTGGTATTCTGTCACGTTCATGGTTGTTAAGCTTCCCTTGGTGACTTGGAGTTCTTCAGCATTCCCAATTAATTCCAGCCTGAGTCCTTCCCTCACTGGGTCACAAGGAAAATCTGTACCATTCCATTATGCTTTCTTCTTGCTTCCCAGGAGTTTGTATTGGATCAGACAATTTCTGTAGTGCATGGAGTAGAAACACTGTTCTCAAAATTGCTGCTTTACGCTATAGGAACTTCCAAGTTCTCTGTTTCAGATGGGATGAGAGTTTAGAATTTTGTGAGACAGCACAAAGCCACAGAGATGGAAGCCCCAAGTGAATTTTGTATATATGGACACATATTTTTTTGAGTAGTTGGAACAAGGCAGGGATGCAAGAATTAGGATGACATATTGATACCTGTGTCAGCAATCTCTCCGACTCCTTTCTTTCTCTTTGCTGCTTTGTGCAACCCCTTGCAGGAACGAGGAGAGAAATCACTTCAGGGTGAGTTTATGTGTAATGTTAGATCAGAGCTGTGGATGAATGACCAGAAAACCTAGCGCTTCCAATGCCTCCCACATAAGTGGATCCTGTCTTGGTCTATTATACTTAGGAGTTAAGTTGCTGGAGAACAGAGTATAAATTTTAAATTTTATGATGTAAACTTAAGGAGAGAATGGAGTTAGCCATTACCTCATAGGGTCATATGAGTTAGCTACGGGCCCCTTGAGTATTACAATTAAATGTAATTAACATTGCAAATGCATAAACGATTATGGTGAAGCATAACATGGCTGTAGGAGTGTCCCGGGTTCTTCTGTACTATGGAAAACATTGGCCAGTTACAATGAATGATTCGATCAGGAGAATTGCCTCCTATTATTGTTTGCTGTAATTAGCTTGACTTATCTATTTAAGTAACACTTTCATATTTCCTTCCTCTTTAATCTTTCTGCACATGAGATTGAAAGGAAATGCAAGCCATCTATCCACTTTTGGTCCTGGAAGCATTTTTTTGAGGTCTTCCAAAGCTTATGCCCAATTTTACAAGAACCAACACAGAGTTAACACATTGAGCTTATGCCACACAAAGCGCAGGAAAAAGTAATATGGTATTCACTCACAAAGATTTTGCCAGAAAACATTGGGTGCTTTTATGTTCTCTGGTCAAACATAAGAAGTAGTTTCAGTTATACAAATGAAATGTGAACAATTTAAATCAAAACCATGACAAGAATTTATACCTTTGTGCATACTCTTCCTCTATCGTTCAACATGGCAAAACTGTTTCGAAAGGCAGAACTTTAAACATCGCTGCTGTGAAGATAGGCCAGTGACCTTGAGGATGAAAATCTTCTCCTATTTATGTTTTCTAATATCACTTCCCAATTCTCTCACATACTTTTAGCTACTGAAGCAAAATTCAACTCCAGAAGACATACGAAGAGAGCTCTGTGAGACCTACCCTGGGTACACTGCGGACTATGCCTTTTCTTGGATCACCCTAGGAAAAAATGTTTTTAACAAATTTTGCCTTTCAAACATGACACTTTTAGAGTCCTCTCTCCAGGAACTAAAATATCAGGTCTCTCAGGTGAGTGAAGATTTTATATATTCAATATATATATTAAAATTTTATGCGTAATTAGAGGGGCTATGCTTCCATTCTTTGGGTCCCCAAACTGACTCACTATGAATTACTAAGCAATTCTGTAGCCCACTTGGACTAGGAAATATTGACTGGAATATTTGTAGATCTTCAGCATAATTTCTTCCCACATAAATATTTACAGCTGGGATTTGATGTTAAGTACCAGATATTTATCATTAAAATATGCGGGACTGAAATGATTTGATGTTGAATTTGAAATATTTCATATAGCTAATGTACTTACACCTCAGATGAAATATGGCTTGGCTCTATGTTGAATAATGAGTGTGTTCCTTGAGACCTGAAAGTGTGGTTACATAGGACAGAGTGCAAGTTTAATAATTCAGCGATAAGACTCTCATTCTTGTTGGAAGTTAGAAAAATGGGTGATGTCTTTTTATTTTTCTCACAACATCAAACTTCATTTGGTGACTTTTGATGGAATCATTTATCCTTGTTCCTCAAATCTTACACATCAGAGCCAATTCTGTTCTGATAAAACCATGCCATCTGTGTATACTAGTCTTAAGTTGTGATGGCAAAATCAAGACACCAATAGGCTAAGTTTAATGAAATCTAAATGTAGCAAAAGTTTGAAAAAATTCAAAATTCTTCACAAATTTTATAAAGAATAAATAAAGCATGCCTACTTTAACATTAACCCTTGATTCTCTAAATTAAACTGAAAGTGATATTTTTTTAAATTTTTGTTTTGTTTTGTTTTCAAGACAGGGTTTCTCTGGCTGTCCTGTAGACCAGGCTGGCCTCGAACTAAGAGATCCACCTGCCTCTGTCTCCCAAGTGCTGGGATAAAAAATGTGCACCACCACAAATGTATCTTTTTGTCACCTGGGTTTTTAAAAAAAGCCAGGTTAAGGACACTATTGCTAAAATAGCTCAAATAGCTCAAATATTATATAAAACTCTCCCATCCTTGAATTGTAAGAGGGCTGGGGATGTATCTCAGGAGTAGAAGGTTTGCTCAAACCCCCAGTACTAGAAAACAAAAACAAGAACAGTAAACAAACAAACAAAAAACTTCCTTGCTTCAATTCCTCAGTTAGGTAAAGTAGCCTGAGTGGCCAAAAATATCCTGTTCAAAACCAGTCAAGTTAAGACAGATGGAAGGTTCAGCCTGACTGGTATGGGTGGGGTTATGGAGAAAATTGCTTTTGCTGAGAACATAATGAAGAAATACTTCTGAAGACCCTACCTGGATCATGTGATTCAAAAACCATACTTTTCCTGGTTTATTGATACAGTACAGTTATTGATAGTGTGGTGATCAGGTTAGGGGTTCATTATAACTAATGTCTATAACTTTGCAACAGAATCTGAAAACACTTTATTCTATTAGGTATAGCTCTGATAGTAAGCACTTTGGCAAATATATTTCTACATGAGTTTATCTATAAAATATTTCTGGTATTTTCCCACACACATTAGTTTTAATGGATCTCCACCAAAACTAGACATCCTAGTTAGTAAAAGATATGGGAATAATATGGCTGGATCTCCCAGGAAATGTTATAAGGAGAAAAAAAAAACACGATTCAAGGTCCTGTGGACATAAAAGCAAGGCTGTACATATGAATTCATGGTGATTGTGGAAGCATGCATAAGACAAGCTCAAGCTAGACCAAATCCCAGCATGGAGCAGAGAGGTGGGCATGATGTCTCAGTGCTAGTCAAGGAGGTATTGACAACTGAGAGATAGATGCTGGGTAAAGGAGAGTCAGTTTTCTCTAAGAGTGTAGCTCTTGATAAGGTGACTACGCTCCAGGGGGAAGCTGCTCATCAGGGAATATATGAACAAGTTGGACTTGATGGGCAAGAAAACAAAAAAGGGACAACACAAGTTGGGTGATAGGGAAGGGGTAGTGGGTATGGGGGGCTAGTGATTGAGTACGAGCAAAACACATTGTATTAAATTCCCAAAGAACCAATAAAATATTAAAAGAAGGAAAATACTCAGAAATTAGCGTGTTCATTTTCTTTTTAATTAAGTTAGCTTTAATTTCTTAATATCTAACATAGGACATTTTATAACAATATGATTTTATTAGTCAACTTTAAATATGCTAATATCTAGGACTCTAAAGGGGAAAACAAATCCAATGATGGTTAGAGATGTTGGCAGTTTTTCCAAGAAAGAGATGGCTTCAAACAGAGTGAAGATTTGAAAACAGCGTGAATGTGAAAAAAAATCTAGTTGTTTTTTTTTTTTTTAAATCTTTCAAAAGACAGTAAACTGTGTGATTACAAATGCTAACATATCATCTTTTTCCTCTGCGGTTTGGCTTCTGAAGATGTCAAGTGACCCCGACAATCAGAAGAGGGTGTTCCAGGGACTTGTCCAGATGCTGTCCTTTTTCTCTCAAGTGCAGCAGCGAAGAGAAGTGTGGCAACTTCTGTCGAGCTTACCAGACGTGTTTCAGAATGACACCTCACTGAGCAGTCTATTTGGTGTTCTTCAAAAGGCAAACAGGTAAGTAAATGGAACGTTAATTGGAATACACTTGCTCACAAAGAAGTCTTTAAAAACTCATTCCTTTGAGAATTACTGTCACGTAGGTCATTTAAACGTTGGAAAAGTGCTCCTTGAGCATCCTGCCCAAGATTTTTAGCAATGGGGGTAAGTATGCCAGGTGAGTGTAGAAGAAAGACACATCGTGTTTGCTCATCGAGGTCAGCAGGCATCCACGAGGAAGCAAGAGGAATGTTCACCTCGGAACTTTGTATCATTTTGTATCCTGGAGTTTCTGTGAATGAGGCACAGGGCAGACCCAGCTTGGATCAGTAACACAGGACTATTCAGAGACAGCCTGAGCTCTGTGTACATGTCACTAAGCTAAGTAAGAATAAAATGTCTCTGTGGGGTTTGTACTATTCAATATAAAATAGCCCTGTTCCTTTACTCTAGTCGCCTCAATGGGATTGACTTCCTTCATATGATCTTTCTAAGTCAACAGATGATGTCTTAGTTGGGGTTTCTACTTGCTGTGATGAAACACCATGACCTAAATGCAAGTTGGAGAGAAAAGGGCTTATTCAGCTTACACTTCCACATCATAGTTCACCATTGGAGGAAGTCAGGACAGAAACACAAATGGCAGGTTCCCGGAGGCAGGAGCTAATCCGGAGGCCTCGGATGGGTGCTCCTTGCTTGTTCCTTATAGCTTGCGCATCCTGCTTTCTTATAGAAGCTAGGACTACCAGCCCAGGATTGGGACCAACCACAATGGGCTGGGCTCTCCCTCATCAATCACCAAGAAAATGGTTTACAGCAGGATATTTCTCATTGAGGTCCTTTCCTCTTATATGACTCTGTTAAGTTGATGTAAAACTAGCTACTACAGGTGGGGATGGCATTTGTACTGGCTGGTTTTGTGTGTCAACTTGACACAGGCCGCAGTTATCACAGAGAAGGGAACTTCAGTTGGGGAAATGCCTCCATGAGATCCAGCTGTGGGGCATTTTCTCAATTAGCGATCAAGGGGGGTAGGCCCCTTGTGGGTGGTGCCATCCCTGGGCTGGAAGTCTCGGGTTCTATAAGAGAGGAGGCTGAGCAAGCCAGGAGAAGCAAGCCAGTAAGGAACATCCCTCCATGGCCTCTGCATCAGCTCCTGCTTCCTGACCTGCTTGAGTTCCAGTCCTGACTTCCTCTGGTGATCAACAGCCATGTGGAAGTAAGCTGAATAAACCCTTTCCTCCCCAACTTGCTTCATGGTCATGATGTTTGTGCAGGAATAGAAACCCTGACAAGGACAGCATTGTTTGGCATATATGACTACATGGATTTACATTTTTACTTAATCAGATATATGGTTTCTAAGTTTTTCCTCCCACTCTGTTCCTTGCTTTTACAAGAGAATGGCATTTGACTTTGATCCAATTAAGCAACATTGTTTCCTTAATGGTCTGGTAAATTTCTGTTGATTTATATATTTGCTATTTTTATTATGGTATCATGATCAGTGAGGGTTCTGAATAGTTGGCATGTGCTAGGGTGACAGAGGAACTGACAACTGAGCCTTAATTTAAAATTTTAAAAATCGGGCTTAATTTAGTTACTAGAAAACTTTTAAATGAGTTTGGAACATCTTGAATGCGTGGCTTTTCTTCTTCAACATTCTGTAAGTTTAATGGAATTTAAACACATGGCAAAGCATCTCCATTGAGAACGGCGTAGTCTGGAGGTAAAGAGACGGCTTAGGGGTTAAGAGTACACACTACTCTTGCAGAGGGCTGGAGTTCAATTCCCAATAGGTCACAACAACTAACAGGCAGTTCACAACAACTATGACTCCAATTCCAGAGGATCAAACACCTTCCTCTGGCCTCCAGGGACACCTTAACTAATGTGCACATAATACCGTCTGTCACAAATAATTAGAAATACATCTTCAAAGGGGAATGCCACTGCTTTAAGTTACAACAGGTATATGTGGCCAGTGCATAACATCTTTGAGTTGATCAGTCTTTAATTATATTAGAAAACATTGAATTCATCCCTGTACTAAATTATCCCCTTAAAAAATAATTCTTTTCAGATCTGGGGAGATGGCTCAGTGGAAAAAAAAGTACTTGCTACACAAGAGTAAAGACCTGAGTTCAAATCCCTCACATACATATGTTGAGATGGCTGTGTATACCTATAATTTCATCTCTCGGGGAGGAGATAAGTGGATTCCAGGAATTAGCCCGGTTGAATTCAGTTCAGGAAGAGATCTTGTTTCACTGAACTATGGTAGAATGATGGAAAAAGACATCCTAAAATTTTCTGGTCCCCATCGCTATATGCAGGGATATGTATAATTGCAAACTCATACATGGGTCCCCACAATTAGCCTCTCTTTCATACACATCACACTACATACAGAATTATTCTATAAAGAAGCAATATCTTCTAGCAATAATATGCTTGGGTTTCATCCATTACCTGATTTGAAAAAACATATACTTTCCACTTGAAAATGAAAAAAACAGTATAATGCAAAGATTTATGCCATCAGTGAATCTGCATTGAAGTGCCTCCTGTGTTGGTATAAAACACATGTGAAGTTTGAAGGTACAGTACAGTAAAAGATTTTAAATGTTTTACTAATTTTTATACTGAATACTGAACGTCAAATGATGAAATTTTATGTTTTCAGCTAAATTGAAGTCTATATTAAAATTAGTTTTGTTTCTCCTAGCTTTCTGAAATATGATTATTAGAAAAGTTAAAATTAAATATGTCTCAGGTTATTTTTCATTGCAATTCCATTTTAAAGTAAAATTTGTATTTTTTACAATAAATCTTAATCTTATAATTATAATAAATCTTAATAAATAATTATTATTACTAAATCGACAATGACATTAAAAGCCACAATTTCCTCAAACTTTCATCATGAAGTTATTGTCTCTTTGCCTTATTTCCCTCTTTGTGAGAAGAGGCCCCCAGAAAGTTTCACTCTCTTCTTTTGTCTGCCTTTTCAATTATAATCTATATATTAATAATCTTTGATGTCAGATTATGCTGTTAAGATTACAACAGTAATTAGGAAAAATGAGCAATATCTGAAGGGTCTGTGAAAGAGCATACATGATTCGCAGCTTTTATGAGGAGAAGTTTACACTGGGACATGGGTCAGGAACCTTTTTAAAAAATCTTTATGAAGGAAGTGACTTGTTTTGAATCATTTCCATTTTATATGATAAATAAAAAACTATGTGAAATATGTCTTGACCCATGGCTCAACATACTTCAGAGCCTGCATCACTAGTGTTTGAGT